>PPHU02000027.1:0-191364 GCA_003705185.2 Ambrosiozyma ambrosiae | reverse complement strand
TCAAAAAGTTTAACTTAATATTAATATTACAACAATTGTCTTATTTTTATTAATTGAAATGATCAGAACTGTAATGTTCGAAGTATTTAAAGCTTTCTCACAAAGAGTAAGGGCTATCGTTAGTATTATAGCTTTATTAATTATTTAACAGAACTACTTTGGGTGAATTTTAATCTGTCCAAACACGACGAAGTCTAGCACTATATAGGGGATGTGTTACACCAACCAGTACTAGAGAATATATTCACTAAACTAAAATGAAAGGGCTAAATAGAACTAGAGTTATAACATACACACCCACTGCATGGATATGAAACTGTTATAGAAAGAGTATATGCTGTGAGAATACCACTGCTTTATAACTTGTACATAGATCACTAATCAATTGATTTCAGTAAAAAACGATTCCTATTTCACTAGATAACCTTAAGCTATATATACTACATACACGTATCTTGACGCAAGCTGTCATGGCTAACATATGAGTAAATATCAGTTCAAATTTACACTACTTAAAAATTAACTATATAGTAATGCTATAAGATTTCATATAAACCTATGATTTCAGAGGTGTAGTAATATATTAATAAACTGACAAATTAATGATTTTTTTGCTTGAAATTAGGATAAAAAATTCATTTTTACATGGACTTTGTTTTAAAAACCGTTACCGTCAAACACAATGTTATTACATTAGTAACACACCCTCACACCATAAATATTATAAACACGGGACCTCGAAATGACAGTAAGTGCTTTTTTGTTTTTCGCTTACGTCAGCTAGCCATAGTTAACTTTTTGCAAATTTTTACCAAAAAAGTTTTTTTATTTTTTTATCAAGTTCTTTGACAGTTTATCCTTCTTATCTTTCCTTTTGTTTATACTCATCATTGCTTGATTATTTTTTATAATCAATTTCAATTACTTATTTTACATACTTATATAATTCAAAATGTCTTATGCTCCAAGAGGCGGTAGAGGTGGCTCCAGAGGTGGTATGTTTTTCATTTTTTTCAAGATTTTCAATATACAATTTTGAAGACTAGTCTTGAATTCAAAATGAGTTTTTCCAAAGTCTTAAATTCAATTATACTAACTCCAACTGTTTTTGTAAATAGGCCGTGGTGGTTTCTCATCAAGAGGTGGTAGAGGTGGTTCCCGTGGTGGAAGAGGTGGTTTCTCTTCAAGAGGTGGCTCCCGTGGTGGAAGAGGTGGTTCCAGAGGTGGAAGAGGTGGTGCTAGAGGTGGAAGAGGTGGTGCTAGAGGTGGTGCTAAAGGTGGTGCTAAGGTTGTTATTGAACCACACAGACATGCTGGTATTTTTATTGCCAGGGGTAAGGAAGATTTATTAGTTACCAAGAACATTGCTCCTGGTGAAACCGTTTACGGTGAAAAGAGAATTTCTGTTGATGAACCAGCTAAAGATGAATCCACTCCAGCTACCAAAACTGAGTACAGAGTCTGGAATCCTTTCAGATCTAAGTTGGCTGCTGGTGTTATGGGTGGTTTAGATGAATTATTTATTGCCCCAGGTAAGAAAGTGTTATATTTAGGTGCTGCTTCCGGTACTTCTGTCTCTCACGTTTCTGATGTTGTTGGTCCAGAAGGTTTAGTTTATGCTGTTGAATTCTCTCACAGACCAGGTAGAGAATTAATTGGTATGGCCAAAAAGAGACCAAATGTTATCCCAATTATTGAAGATGCTAGACACCCACAAAAATACAGAATGTTAATTGGTATGGTCGATGTTGTCTTTGCCGATGTTGCCCAACCAGATCAAGCCAGAATTATTGCCTTGAATTCCCACTTATTCTTAAAGGACCAAGGTGGTGTTGTTATCTCCATTAAAGCTAATTGTATTGACTCTACTGTTGATGCTGAAACTGTTTTCGCCAGAGAGGTTCAAAAACTAAGAGAAGAAAGAATCAAACCATTAGAACAATTAACTTTAGAACCTTATGAAAGAGACCATTGTATTGTCGTTGGTAGATACATGAGAAGTGGTTTATAATTATAAATATATTATTGGTTGTATTATCTTTTTATTGTTGCATTGATTTAATTAATATCTTTCTGGTTGGTGTTGTGGTATAGGACCCTGCTCCGCTATATCTTTTTCATAACTTGTGTACTTTTCTTACTTTTATAAATTAATGTGGTGAATTACTTTAATTTTTCAAAAATGTAACTAATCAAACAAAGAAAAAGTAAAACTCTAAAGTCTTGGCACAGCCCGAAAAATCAGTGATATCTCAAACGTACTAAACTGAGTAAGTGAGAAGATATTTACATACTCTTTTTTTTTGTTTTGATAGAGGTAAACACTTTGATTGATATCATATTATAATCTACGAGAACACCATCTTAGCATAAACTTACAATATTTCAGTTATACCAAAGGATAAACGTGGAATTTTTTAAGAAATAATCTTAATTTACAGAACCACAATAAACTTGAACAGTAGATTCAAAACTTAAGATGAGCGATGCCAATTTACACCATTCTGTGGTTGTGTTATCCGATATTGAATCAGAAGATGATGACATTCAATTTATTGGATCAACTTCTGCTTTACCTACGCCCCCTGAAAGAATACTTACCGGAAGATCAACACGAATAAATCGACATTCCACTGCACATTCAAGACATGGTTTACGTACTCTACATCACCCTACACTTCCCAATAATGATCCATCAACTGCATCTGAACCAATAACTATAGATTCTCGAAATGACTTGGATGACGAAGATGATATCGTTGTGGGTGAAGCTAGACCTATAAGTGATGAAATCAGAGTTACTGGTGAAAGGCCAATTTCGGATATGCAAAGAGAAAGATATATGGCCAACGAGGTTAGAAACCAAGGCTCATCTACTGGATATACATTAGCTTTTCCTGGAAATAATATATTTCAAACTGCCTTGATTCATGACTTTTTTCCAAGAGAGGTAGGTACAGCTATAAATATTCCTGAAAATGGCAATAGAACATCAACTTCCAGAGGTGGATCAAGAAGAAGAGGGAGACTTTCTTCAAGAGAGAGAAGATCAGCTAATAATAATCATGCTAGACTACTTATTAATAATTTATCGGTCTCTGGTTTCATAAATAGAGTGCTTAGTGGGGTTGGTCGAATGCAAGGTGATACTGATGGTGATATAGCAATCCCAGAAGGTCAGTTTTTTATTCCTGACTTTGGGCCAGATGACGGCAATGATATCCCAAGACATGTAATGCATGAAGTTGCACGAAGAGAACAAGCTCATGAAGACACTAGAATTCAAGCTAGGAATAAAATTGCTGATAGAATAAAACATCAGTCTGAAAAAACATCACTTATTCCAGATAAGCAGAAACAATTCTTCACTAACGGAATATCATCAAAAGATGACAGTGTTTGTATATTATGTGGAGTTGTCTTGGCTGAAGGTATACCAGAGAATTACGATATAATGAAAGATGAAGACAAGATTAAAACACTAGTATTGAAGGAGAAATTCAGATCTCCATGGCAGTGTTGTACGAAATTAACTGTGATTGATAGAGACCTTTCACGAAAAATATTTTTCGGTAGGTGTGGACATGTTTATTGTGGTAGATGTGCTAATAACATCAATAGAAGTAAAGGATTAAAGAAAAAAGCAAAGAAGGCAAAGAAACTACAGGACTTGCGTCATGTTTCGTTATCAAATATCGATTTTGATGATGATGAATATTCTGCTCCTAAGAAGTGTGTTGCTGAAGGTTGCACGAAGGCTTTAACTGGCAGGTTTTTTTTCAAACAATTGTATATTTGATTTTCCCATCATTTTTGTTTCATTTTCATTGACTTTTCTGTCCTTCTGTCTTGTGTGATTTTTTTTAGTTTGCATTATGTTTATTTATTTTCAAGTTGGGCCTTTCGGTATTTTGTATAGAACGTTTAACTGCATTACTTTATATGGTCATGTATTTTCTCAATATTACATGATTTATTTAATATTTAAAAAAATAGAAACAAAAACCCACTAAAACTTGTGATGGATGAATATAAAACACCATGAAATGAGATACAGGTACGGATACGAAACAACAATGAAAAAGAGAACATAACTGTAAACATAATATAAAACTGAAGACCAAAAACAAAACACTATATATATATATCGTAAAAAACAAACCCCAAACCAAATATGACAACTTAAATAATTGAAAAATTGTAAGTATATATAGTAAAGACCACCCTATTTTACCATTCAATCAAAGTAACACCTGGTTGTCATCATCATCATCTGAAATAGCGCATGAATGGACTGTACCTTTTGTTGCTCTTACCTTATCAAAGTAACCACAAAACTCACATCTATTGATAAAATAATCAAGATCAACGTTAAAATGATCGCTGTGAATCTGATCCAACTTCGATACCACACTTTTTGGCAAAATAGGAAGTTTTGGGTTGAATTGAAATCTACCTCTATCTATATTCTTCAAAATTGGTGACTTTGAAGGTAATGAGTATAGATTCAATGGAACCTTATAATCTTCAGTTGATGACACTTTTGAATTGAATAATATTTTAATTTTATCAAATAAGTAATATCTTTTGTTTTTATAGTTAATGAATTTAAGCTCTACTTCATTAAGTAATTTTTGGATTTCAATATCACACTGCAGTGCTTCAGGAGAATCTGTACCGGTGGTAGCGCCATCAGAGTTGTAGGTTATGATTTTGAAGGTTCTATATTTGACTATTTTTTTATGATTTTTAGCCAATTTGGATAAATCAAAAGGCAACAAGATAACAGAGTTCATTGTTTTTTCATTATTAAAAATTATTAACTGTAGTTTTCCCTTCTTTGGAATTTCGAACCCAGGAAATTTTCTTTTCTCAGTAGTCATTGGTTTTTTGACTTCCTTATTAATATAATATTCATTTAAATCAATTTCTGAAAAATAAGGTGAACTAGCCAGTTCAAGAGAGGAAATAGTAGCAACAGGAGAGTCATCATTGTTTGTGATAGAACCAATGAATTTTGCTCTGAATGGTATTCTTAGTTGTCTGAATTTTGTATCTGTGGAAACAGACATCTTTAAATTGAAGGGAATCTCTTTGGAACTTGTATTTAAATTAGATAATAATTCAGCATATAAAATCGAAGATGATGATCTCCTTCTCTTCATGCCATTGATCAGTCCTAACTTTCTTGAATCACAAGTAGAACATTTAAAACATTTTTTTGAAGGAGTATCGATTGAAGTGATTACATCTCCTTCGCTTCCTTCACAATTTCTCATATTGTCAGATATTCTCAACTTCCTGAGCATATCTTCGACAGTTGTTGAATGAGAAAGGGAGGATCTTCTTCTAGCTTTGGGTAAAGGGATAGTTGAATTGCTAGGTATCAAAGAGTCACTGGAAGTTGGAATCGAAGCCACATTATCTGATGAACGTTTTTTAATCCCCAAGATATTCATAATTTCGTGTTACTAATATTATATTATGATATGACGTCTAGATTGTATTTGATTTCGGAAAATATAGTCTGTTGCAAATAGAAAATGGATTATCTGATCTTATTAGTTCAAATGACTAAAGCCTCAGGATTTTAAGTTGAGTGGCTGGTAATTTACTAAGCCATTATACCTGCCACACAGATAAGAACCGCTTGATGGCGTGTTGTGAAGTGAGTGTTTAATATTACGTCTGTTGTTTCATGTATCTTTACGGAATCTGATAAGCAGTTAGTACAATGACCAACAATTCAAGGACCATAGTATGTTGTTATAATAGATATATACCATATTTATTTTGGCTGATTATTTAATGTTCAATTTTACTAACCTTAGAGTTACTTTGATATAGCTACTTTTAATAGTTGCAGGAACTATTATAACAGGATGCTGTAACTCCATCTTTACAAAATATCAAGACTTACAATGTGTTAAACATTGTGGAAAACCAAATGAGGAGAAATTTGAACAACCTGTTTTGCAAACGTTGCAAATGTTTATTGGTGAAATGCTATGTTGGCTGCCTGTTTTATTTTCTCGTATTAGCTATAGAAACAGCAGATTAAAATTCATAACCTCTACCTCAGGTTCGGATGATACTCTACCTTTATTAACTGATGCTAATGCTTATACTGTTGGAAATAGGAAAAAGGAGGTTTCAAGTTTCAAAGATTCTCTGATCTTATGTATTCCTTCCACTTGTGATATGTTAGCTACAACTCTGTTAAATGTTGGTTTGTTATATACCCCCGTTTCAATTTACCAAATGACCAGGGGTTCCATTATTTTATTTGTTGGTTTATTTTCTGTTGTTTTTTTAAAGAGAACAATTTCGAGAATTGAATGGGCGAGTTTATTTGTTGTAGTGTTTGGTGTCTTCATTGTTGGATTAAGCGGTTCAATTGGAGCTCAAGATTCATCACAGTCAGATAAATTTACTGCTAGTGAAGTCATTCTAGGTATGTCTTTAATTTTTATTGGAATTATGTTCAGTGCCACTCAATTTGTTGTTGAAGAACATATCTTAAGTAAATTAGAAGTTCAGCCGATGAATTTGGTTGGTTACGAAGGTTTGTATGGTGCTGTCGTTGTTATAATATTCATGATTTCAGCATATGTTGTTATTGGTTCCAAAAAGGCTGGATTTGAAGGTCCTTTTGATATGATTTATTCATTTAAACTGATGTTCAGTAATAATATCATTTTGTTAACATCAGGGTTGATCATGTTATCCATCTCCTCCTTTAATTTCTTCGGTATTTCATTAACCGCCAGTTTATCAGCAACTGCCAGATCAACAATTGATACTTCAAGAACATTGTTAGTTTGGATTGTTTCATTATGTATTGGATGGGAATCCTTTAAATTTTTACAATTAGTTGGATTTGGATTTTTAGTGTTTGGTACATTAGTCTTCAATGGTGCTATTGTATTAAATGATGCTAGATGGGTTCCAGCTTGGTTTCACGCAGATCAACGTAAACGTGATGAACTTTTGATTAATAGTATTGATGAAGAAATTGAAAGATTTTAGTCTGTGAAGAAATTTTTTATATAACGCATATATATTATATTATGTTAAAGCATTTATACATTTCTTAATGATTCTTTTATAGCATAATTTTAGATCTTGATTATTGATCGCACCAGAGCCGCACATCAACTACGAAAGTCGAATTCGCGTTCAGTTGCTTTTAAATTCTGTACAACTATCATTTGTGCAAGCTTCAATAGGATACAGCCAGTATTACAATTCCCAATAACACCTCATCAAGCACTTTGTAAGGGTGATTAATATTACTACAATCTCACTGTATATTTCATCATACACAAATACAAAAATGGACGGTATACAACGTGAAAGATTATTCCGTTTCCCAATTCTAAAATTCCCAAACTCTCAAACATTTAAAACCATATGTATATATTTATCAGGAGCATTGTACTCAATTGGATTTTGGTTAATGGTTGATGCCTCTATATATTCTAAGACTGTGAATGCTTCAGTTGTTCACGTTACCTTCATTGATTGGATTCCATTTTTATGTTCAACGTTAGGCATGATTATAATCAACTCGATAGATAAAGCGCAATTAGTAAACTCGGGCGATTCTTTTGGTGGACAAATCATCTGGCAAGCTAGATTAGTATTGTTCGTTGGATTCTCATTGTTGGCTATTGGCATATCCGGTTCGTTCTTGGTTTTGATTTTGAAGTTCTTGCTTAAAAATTTTACTAGTATGCCTACTTTAGGCATGGGGTTGGAGAACGTATTTGCTAATGTTTGCTCTATGTTAAGTTGTATTGTCTTATGGATTGTTCAAAATGTTGAAGATGATTATAATTACTCTTTGTCTTTATAGGTCATTATCACTAGCAATACGTAATTTTGGCATGGTCATAAGCGGAAGAGTGAGTGATCAATTCAATGGTATGGTAACTACTTATATATTTCTCAATTTCTTATTACTATACACAAATTATGATCACAAAAGCACAGATCTAGGTCATTTTTTTCAACTGTAGAGTTGTGTTTTGGTCATGGGTTCTTTTACATTTTTTTTTATTTCAACTCTAAATATTAAATTTTTTTTCATTCATGAATCAATGGCTAGGTTTCCTATTTTATGTCCAGCTTTTAGTTTTTTCTTTCTGTTTGATTTTATACGATTTATAAATTCAATGGTTCGTCATTTTCCAATAATGTTTTATACAAAAAAAATGCTACATTGCCAGTTCTTAGCATGACTAATGAAGCCCTTCACTAACCGTAAGTATATTTAAGTAGAATGTAATTAAGTAATTAAAAAATAAGAGGGATCAATTAATTATTCACAAAGTAAAGGGAAAAGTATTAAGAAGTGAAAAAAATTTAAAGATGGATAAAAGATAAACTTTAAAATGTATGGGAATAAGGGACAACAATAACAAAAATAATGGAGGAAAACTAAAACTAATAATAAGAAAGTGTAAGATATTTCTAACATAAGTAAATAAAATTAAAAACAAAGTGAAATAGTAGTGGTAATCAAATTGAAAATAATGTCACAAAAATAGCAACGATAAAAAGACTATAAAAATATAATATTAAATAATAATAAAAAGCAAGGTCACATAAACAATCATTAAATCAATTAAGACGACAATACAAAAAGGAGATAAAATCAACAGAGAATAACTCACAATCAATTAAATAAAGATAAAGATAAACAAAAAGGCCAAAACAAAAAAATTAAGGAAAATGGAAGAAAGAAATAAAACCTATGTAGTAAGCATATCAATTAATCGTAGTAGTAGTAGTAGTAGTAGTAGTAGTAGTAGTAGTAGTAGTAGTATTAGTAGTAGTAGAGGATTCTCAAAAAACACACATCAGTTGTAACAGAAACGATATATAATGATCAGTTTTTCTTTTAATTTGTTTCTCATTAGGTAAGTCATTCAGCAAATGGTAACACTTTATTAGTTTCATCACCTAAAAGGTTCAATTCATAGGCATTGAAATTATATAAAATATTTTGAACATTAATAGATTGATTCAAAGTTCTTGAAACAATCTGAACTTTTGGAGATCTTAAAGCTTGGAACCATTCATGCGCCATGATTTGTCTTGGTTTCAATCTATCAGTTGGTCTGTATACGAGTATTTTCATCAATAAATCTAAACTTGTTGCAGAAGCTTTACCGAACGTTTTGGTAAACCTATAAGAAAGTGATGAAGTGAAGAGTTTATGTGAATAGGTAGGCCCATTGTAACCTGGATTTGATTCATATATAAATTGTTTATCAGGAGCACCTAATAATTTTGAAATTTCCCTTAACTGTAACATTGGATCTTGTCCTTGGAAAACCGGTTGACCCATGAACATTTCACCAATAACGCAACCTAAACCCCAGATATCGATTTGAGTTGTATACAACTGACAACCAATTATAAGTTCTGGAGCTCTGTAGTATCTTGAACAAATGTAGGAAACAGAAGGTTGATTATACTCCAAAACTTTAGCAGAACCGAAATCACAAATTTTTAGAACCAAAGTATCAGGGTTGATTAAAATATTAGAAGGTTTTATATCTCTATGGCATATCCCAAAACTATGTAGGTAATTCATACCTCTTGCTATTTGGAAAGAATACACTTGGATATGAGATTCAGGTAAAATATTTCTTGAAGGATGGTGATATCTTTTGATTTCACTTTGTAAAGTACAGGGTAAAGATTCCATAACTAAATGTTGATAAATTTTATTATCTTTTTTATCAGGATAATTGAAAAAGAATCTTAAAGCAACAACATTAGGATGAGATGTTTTTCTTAGAATTTCCAATTCTCTACTCTTGTACTCTGTTTGAGCTGGAACTTTTTTAATTGCAAAGGGACCCAACCATTTTTCATCGACTGAGGTAGTTTGAGTTGCATTTCTCAAATGAGCTAAAGAAACTATACCAAAGGCACCTTCACCAATTTTAGCAGTTTCTCTAATGATCATTGGCTTGGTAACATTGGACTTATTGTTTGTGACTTCCTCCACCAAAAATTCAATAGCCATTGTGTTTATTTTTTTTTGTATTTATTAATTGTAGACGAAATCCTATGTCTAAACGGTAAAACGGACGGAGAAGGCTAATTGATGTTTGCTTTCTTAGAGGGCAAGAGCGATAGGACCACCGATTCGAATCAATTCAATTCCAAAAGGAAGTAGGATAGTAGAATAGAATTGGAATTGGAGGGTAAAAAAAATAAATCTATAAAGGGGTCTGTGAGAGCAGGGAAGAAACAAGTTACAAAAAGTGGTTAACTTGAAAACAAAGGACAACAAAATCGAATTGAGTTTCTGTTTTGTTTTTGTATTATCGACTGAGTACAGGTTTAACGAGTGGACACAACTAACTACATAACAGGGGATTCGACAGAGAATCGATTTTTTTCTTTAATTATGAAACAAGTAATGTAATTGGTAATCTGAAATCTGGTTTATACAAACAATATAAATAGTATTAATTACTATGGGAAGGGATATGTCCAACAATAACTCTCCCTTACTATGACGAACTATATATAAGCACTGTTATTTAAATTTGGCTCTATGGTGCTTTCTTTCAGATATTTACTAATTTTTAAGCTTAAATATTTCCATAACAGCTCAGAGTATCTGAATTCTGATGAGTTTGGTCACTAAGTTATAGAACATAGCTTATTGGGTTAATTATAGGTTGTTGTTGTGGTGGAATACATTGTCGACTCGTTCTGCCGCTGTAACCTCAGTAGTAACACGCCTCAATTTTAATCAAATCGACTTTCAAATTATAAATTTGTTCGGTGCACGGATGCGTTTTCAAATTTTAATTTCGATTTGTAGAAACTATGAGATTAATTAAAACAAAGCTCCAGATATCCAACATCAATTTTAATTTATACTGATAACAATATAACCCTTCCTTCAATATATCGACACTACACACACACATATATCATTTGACAATGTTTAAAAACTTGATACGTTTTCCAATAGTGAGACAGTTGGGTATAAGACGTAAGTGTTATCACTTTTATTCCTCCAATTTTTCATATTTCCTCTCCATAATACTAGAAACTTACTAACAAACCCACTTTCACTCAAAATAGAATTTTCCAATAATCCAATACACAATGGCCCAAAGACTATTGAATCATCATTAAATGAATACAAATCTTCTGCAGAGAAAAGATTATCTTCCCCAGCAAAGAAAATATCCAAAATGAAAACATTGAAATATGTACTTCATTGTAGATTTAAGAAAAATAATACTTTATTGACTTTAACCAAGGTTGAAATGGATGAAAACTTTGAACATAACAATCCTGAATTGTCATATAACGATAAAGTGTTGTATTACTTAACTTTGCCGCAAAAAGTTGTGTTTACCCAATCTTCCGGTTACGTTGGTTTCAAAAAAGCTCAAAGAGGTGAATACGAAGGTTCTTTTCAATTGACTTCGCATTTCTTTAAGATTATTAAAGAGAAGAACTTGCTGCATCCAAATTCCAACTTAGAGATTGTTGTCAGGGAATTTGGCAAAGGTAGAAAAGCTTTTTTTGATGCATTGAAAGGTAAAGAAGGTAATGGTATTAGAGATAATATCACCAAGATGTCTGATTTGTCTCCTATTAAATTCGGTGGTGTTAGATCTCCTAGACAGAGAAGAATTTAAATGTTTGACATTTTACTAAACTGTACATATCTATCTATATATATATATTCATAAGAATATTGAATATTAATTTCATTTGGCATATTAGAACTAATTGATGTGGTGTGAAGTTAAATGAAGAGGTGGCAGAGTATAAATTTAATATATCACGTGTTATAACAAAGGGTTTATTAGACCTTAAACGCAGCAGCCTATTTATATGGTGCACAGATGTACCAATTCCCGCGGTGACTTGGGCTGGCTCATGCTGCGCTAGCTGGATGCTGTGACTGGGAAAATTTTCAAACTACAGATTTGAAAAACTGACTTTAATGAAATCAGACCTTACACAAGAGTAAAGGACAACGTCGAACACTACCAACCTTCGTATAATATTAACAAAGATGGCTCCAAGTATGTTAGATACATTAACAACTAGAATGCAAGAACAGATAGAGATATAGACAGATGGACCAATAAGTTTTTGTTCGATGTTCAAATTGATGATTGATGGTTTTATGAACATTTACATTTACATTCACACTGAAATTGTTATGAAGCATAAGCACACAACATAAAACACAAATAATAGTTTATATTGAAAAACAAGAAACTAATAGATTTAGATTATGTCAATATATGGATGAAGTATAATACATTTATTGTCAAAATTTGTGAACATCTTTTCATTTTGTGAAAACTGAATAGTTGTTAAAAATTATTCATTCATTGTGATATAGTTATTTCAAGTTGGTGTAGAGCAACTTAGTATCAATCTGTATTTGAAATACAGGAATGGATGCCTGAAATATAATATCAATTCCAAATATTGATTTATATAAAATGTTTTCATTTCCAGCTTTTTCATCTATACCACCATTCCATACATTGATGAACATATATACTGGAGATTTAATTAATCCAATGCAATACAAGTTACCGAAAAACAATCTTTAGTTTTTTTTTACAGAATCATTTATCCCAATTTTGAGCTTAAGATATTTTCATTCGGAATTTTATACAAATTATTAAACATCCAGCAACACAAGAAACTGTAACTCACCCTCTCTCTGTCTCTTTCCAAGTATTATTTTTGTGCCACTTATGCACCTCCATACCCACATCTAGTGTAAATACTAACAAAATTCACCTCATTTTATTTTATAGACACCAAAGCTCAATCCGCTAAGAAGGCCGTTTTAAAAGGTACCAACGGTTCCAAGACCTCTAAAGTCAGAACATCTGCCACATTCAGATTACCAAAGACTTTAAAATTATCAAGATCACCAAAATACACCAAATCCGTCCCACACTACCCAAGATTAGATGCTTACAAGGTCATCCAAGCTCCAATCACTTCTGAAACCGCTATGAAGAAAGTTGAAGATGGTAACACTTTAGTTTTCCAAGTTGACTTAAAAGCTAACAAGTTCCAAATCAAGCAAGCTATCAAAGAATTGTACGAAGTTGAAATCTTGAAAGTTAACACCTTAGTTAGACCAAATGGTACTAAGAAGGCTTACGTTAGATTGACTGCTGACTACGATGCTTTGGATATCGCTAACAAGATTGGTTACATCTAATTGGTGGATGGATGAATGTTTATTTTCTTTAATTGTTATTGTTATATAATATAGAATAAATATTTTGTTACCGTTGTATCCTCTTCTTTTAATAAAAGCACACTTTTTTCTGAACATAAATGAAAAAGATCAATCGGGATGAAATTAAACGAGGTTTAAGTAAAAAGTAAAAAGTAAAAAGTTCTTATGGCTTAAGGCGGTAGCCTTATATAGTCCTAGCGCCTCCAACTCGGAGCACGAAGTTACGTACGGTTTCAACCCACAAACTAAAACTAACATATGTATAAATGATAATAATTGAAAAACAAAATAAGAATAAATAACTATAAACCATTAAAGAAAGAACAAAAAAACAGCAAATTCGTAAATAAAAGGTAAAAAGCACCCCCAGTCATAAAACAAAAAGAATAAATAAAATCAGGAATTAAACACGTAGTAAATGAAAAGCAAAGCAAAACAACAACTTTTTAAGTAAAACACAGTTCTGAATCACCAATTAGTAAGTTAAATTAGTTACCTCCGATGAAGGAAGTACCTTTATTAATATTACCGACCAATGTATTACAACAAACATTCAACAGTTGTCTTTCTTTGTCATTAGCTTTAGCTAGCATGTTGAAATCAATCGATTCAACACCATTCTTGCCTAATGAAACAGGCATGGCGAAATATTCAACTAAATCACCAGTCAAGTCCTTAACAAACTTCTTAGTTTCTGTAGCACCTTGAATTGAATCATCCAAGTAGATGTACGAAGATTCAACAACTTTTTCACCGTTAGAATAGGCTCTCAATAAGGCATCTAAAAATCTATAGCCAGCATAAGCCATTGATAAGGTAGCAGAACCAGCACCATTCTTGGCTTGAACAACTTCATCACCACCGTATTGAACTCTGTGAATCAAGCCAGATTCTTGTTCTTCATTTAAAGTTTTGTAAGCGCTAGGAGCACAGACTGAATATAATGGAACAATAGTTTCACCTGAATGACCACCAACAACTTGAATATCAAATTTAGAAGCATCGGAATCAACAATTTGGGAAATAAATGTATTAGCTCTAACAGAGTCTAGTGATGTGACACCAAACAATCTTCTTGGGTTGAAAACACCGTTCTTCTTAAAAATCTCTGCAAAGATAGGAACAGTAGAATTAACAGGGTTTGAAATAACCAAAACAAATGCACTAGGACAATTTTCAGCAATACCTTGTGCCAAATCTGCACAAATACCACCGTTAATTTTAAACAAGTCATCTCTGGTCATGCCTGGCTTTCTTGGAACACCAGCAGGGATAATGACAAATTGGGCACCGTTCAAAGCTTCAGCTAATCCATTACCATTATTATCTGATTTCAAGTGGTGAGTAATCTTTGCACTAGTACTAATGTGTGATAAATCCGCACCAACACCTGGAACATTAACGACATCAAATAATGATAATTGTGACACATAAGGGTTTAATTTCATTAATAAAGATAGTGGTTGACCAATACCACCAGCGGCACCTAAAACAGCAACTTTAACCATTGAAATAATTTTGTGTGTGTATTGTATATAGATAGATCGATAAATTTATATATATATATATATATAAATAAGTATTAATTGGAGTGAAAGAAAATTTTGTATGTATAAATAAACAAGGAATGTTTAATAATCCATTATAAATAAATCAAATACTTGATAATTAAGAAATTAGGAAATGAGAAAATTAGTAGTATTTATATTAGTTAACCAAGACAAACATAAAAATTAGAAATAAATTTAAATTCTGTATTATACACAAGATGAGCATGACCAAAACGTGCAGCCAGCGCCTCACAACTTTCTACTTCTAGTAGTCGCGCATTGAATTAACCCCCAACTCCGGCTGCTCCGAATTTTACTTACTATCTTTACTATACAAAATCTTACATTCTACCCCACCCCCACTACAAATTCTTTCAGGCTCCCACTTAAAAAAAAAAGTCTCTTAATGCCCTATGATTTTTTTATTTTTATGAAGTCAGCCAAAAGTAATCCCTCTGAGTCACCCCCTCTTTGATCACCCCCTCTTAACTATTCTGTTTTATGTACCACTAATTGCCTTTAAACCTTAGTTTATTTATGCATAGTATTAAAGATGTTTATTTGATTAGAAACAGAATTTGAATAGTATTTTCATAAAATTTTATATTAAGAGCAAATAAAAAAAAAATTTAGAGACATTTAATTTAAGAATCTCAATAAATATACAAACCTTATACTTTTATACTTTATATTTGATCTTAATAGTTTTGTAATCTTTCACCCATAATGAGTGATGGGTATGACAAAAATACTTCTTCTTGTCGTTCAGCCTACTGTTATATAATTATGTGGCTTGAAATCTTTTTGGTCCCTCCATGTGGCGTATTAAATGACTACTAGCCATGACGCTTCCCTCCTCTTTTAAAGGATTGAATCATTATGATTTTACTCAAGACTTTTATATACTAAATTTCACCCCGCAACATTTATGAAATTTCTCCATATCGGCCCTGTTGATTCTTTCGGGATTGAAGAAGAAACATTTAATGTATGTGTTTTTTTTATATTTTTTTTTTATATAATAAATATTCCTTCTCCTTTAAGTTGCAAATTACTGATTACAAGTATGGAATGAATAACTCCCCACATACACAGGACAAATATCATATTGATTGATATTTTTAGTAAGAAATATAATAATTCAACTTAATTGTTAGTATAACTATTGGTGTTTGTCAGTGGTTCGAGTGGAGATTTGAAATTTAAGGGCTGTCCGTACTTCTTATATGATCTGATCATGATGATAGGTACAGTACATACTTTGTGGTAGTTAATTAGTTTTGTTGATAATTTTTAATGATTATGGAGTTGTTGTTAGTTTTCTACTTAGTTGTTATAATAAATTAGTAAATAAGGTTTATTTATTATGTATGTATGTACGCCTGCCAAGTTGCTATACATGCGGGAGAATCATGACGGGTTTCCTGATCTGATGTGGGGATTATTTTGTTAGTGAGTTATCAATATTGTATGAGAACTAGAGTTACTACATACAACAAAATATTATTATTTTAATATTTAATTGAGCTTATCACGTATTTATTGAGAATATCACAATATAACCACAATATTATATATTCAATGATATATATTTATATTTATTTAACTAGTTCGGGATTGAGCGCAGGTTTGTTCGGTGCTGCGAAAACTCGGCTTTCAAACAAAATGTTGGTTGGAGTATTATTTATATAAGTATGTATATATGCTATTTGTTTCCTGTTATTGGTCAATGATTCAAATTAAAGTTTAACTGGTTGTTTTTATGCTTCTGTAGATAATGAGAACAGTTGTTTGTATATATTTTAAAAACTCCAGAATTATATTCTATAGAACAACAAGCAGCCAAAAAGAATAAATTGTTTTGAATTAGTGGGATAAAAAAATTCAATAAATTTTATTGTACAAGACTATTACTTAACTTCAAACTTTCAGTCTTTTTGGCTAGTTTCTTCAATTGCAATAGTTTATATGGGAGCAAGCAAATCTTATTTTGAGTAGATTCTTTGATGCAGGCGCGTCAAACACCAAATTACGTAAGCGAAATGTAACTGATTTCCTTTTCAAAATTGTAATTGTTTTCCCAATTACTTTTAGCAATGAATTATGGTCATAAATTACAGTATTATACAATAAATCACATACTTAAATTAGTTCCAGAATGTTCTAAAACATTATATATCAGCATATCACACCTTTCCTTCATGGTCACCATTAAACTATTCTTGCGTTTCTAGAAAACTCTTTCAAGATCAAGAAAGTTCCACTGCTACCAGAACTCTCTAGACATGAACATAATAACACATTATAGCCAATTCACAGAATATCCAACACTAACATGACTAGTGCCTGACTTGTGGGTATATAAAGACATGCTAATCCCAAATTTTGAACATATCTCAAATCACTTCATTAGCTATATTATTCTTCAATACAAACATACAATTCTAATCAATACAAATACAAATACAAATACAAATACAAATACACACACAGATACATACATATACATACCATCATGTCTTTATCCAGATACTCAGGCTATAATGATCCATTCTATAACTTCTTTGGTAACATCAATAGAGAAGTTGAAGATATGAACAACTTGTTCAGTGATCCATTCTTCCAATCAGGCTGGGGTTTGAACAACAATCCAAAACAAGACAACAAAAAGGATAATAAAGAAGTTGCAAAGGCTTCTAATAACAACAAGCAAAGAAGCATTTTTGCCCCATTTGGCTCATTTATTGATGATACTTCATTCAATTCATTAATCACACCTCCTGTTGACATCCATGAAAATGAGAAGAGCTATGATTTGCAAGTGTCTGTCCCAGGTGCTCCAAGAGACAAGATTACTATCGATTTCAATAAAGATACAAATGAGTTAAGCATTGCTGGTGAAATCCCAGAAACTGTCAATGAAAAGAGGGAAGGTGATAAAGTTGTCTATTCAGAGAGATCAGTTGGTCAGTTTTCAAGAAGTTTAAGATTACCGGAAAATGTAGATGGTGAACAGATTCAAGCTAACTTTGAGAATGGTGTTTTACATTTATCTGTTCCGAAGGTTATTGAAGTTGTTAAAGAAAAGAATAATCTGCACAGAATTCAAATCGGTGACTCTACTGAAACAAAAGGTCAATCTGAAGGTTCTGCTGATAAGCAAGATACTGCTTAGGTCACTATTTAGGTCATTTTAATACAGGTTTATTATTAGTTCATGGATTTCCCTTTATAGTTATTTATTTATTTATTTATTTCTCCTTATTCAATAAAATTATTTTAATATTTTAGTATTTCTGAATTGTAGATTTTTTAACAATAAACATGTAAATTGAAAAGTAGCCTATTCCATATTGAGGAGGTATTTTTTGGTAGTATCGTTCTAACAGCATCAAATCCCTAAACCCAAATCACTATATATACATATGCAAAATATTTCTCCTTTAATTGTTGAAAAGAGACACCCGGCATCAGGTTAGTAAAACCCTGGTAAGTCGATTTTCATGCAATGTAAAAGTAAAACGATCATTCTACTATTGACTACTAATCCTTCAACATCAATATAAGGAGTGATTTACAGATTTCTCCACTTTATAATTGCTGTAGTTTGAGATTAATGCTTTTCTGATTATTCTAGAAATGGGTTTACAGCTTCAATACTTCTACAGCATCCATCAATTGCTAAACTAAAGTATTACAACATTAAAATAATGGGTATAAATAAATAACAAATATGCCTTGATTAAGAGAAGAGTTAGAAGAAAAAGAAAATCATCCAAGCAATCGAATAAAACTTGAGTAAAAAAACGAGTGAAATTGTTAAGAAAATATAAGAGAATCTATAGTAAAAGCCAAATTGGCATTAAAAGCTAGGATGATAATGCAATATGCAAAAATGGTATACGAAGAATACATTTCAAAAGAGTGGGTGAGTAGTTAGAACATACATCAGTAAACATCACAGGTGAAAGAGTTAGTAAACATGAAAATAAACTTTTTTTTTCGAAAAGGGAAAGAAAAGCAATATAGATGAAGACTCAATATGTTCTTTGTTCCAAAATTAGTTTACCCATTGGAACTTCGGAAACACCTTTACCAAAAGCATATATTGAATTACCCCTTAATATTGTTTCAACAACTCTACCTTTAATCTTCTTACCATTGAAGGCAGTCAATTTGTTTTTGAAATAGGTTCTTTC
This sequence comes from Ambrosiozyma ambrosiae, assembly GCA_003705185.2. Classification (NCBI taxonomy): domain Eukaryota; kingdom Fungi; phylum Ascomycota; class Pichiomycetes; order Pichiales; family Pichiaceae; genus Ambrosiozyma; species Ambrosiozyma ambrosiae. Next base: position 172,348 of record PPHU02000027.1, on the reverse strand, counting down.
CTTTTCAATTTCATAAATAACAGAATCGTCAAAAATAACTATATCAGCATCATAACCAGCTTGTAATTTACCTTTCTTATGAGATAATCCAACTTGTTTGGCAGTATTTTCGCAACACCATTTGGTTATATCCAGTAACGAAACATTGAATCTTGTTAAACCTTCAGTGAATATCAAAGGCAACCCTAAACCAACAGAAGTAATACCACCCCATGCTTGGAAAAAATCACCTTTCTCCAAACCTTTTAATTCAGGGACGCAAGGAGAATGATCTGAAACAACAGAGGTGATAACATCATCCTGTAGCGCTTTCCACAATTGAATTCTATTTTCTTGAGTTCTAATTGGGGGACAACATTTAAATTGCGTGGCACCATCTGGAATATCCTCTGCGTTAATTGTCAAGTAATGGAAACAAGTTTCGGCAGATATTGGTAAATTTAAATTAAACTTAGCATTCGAAACTAGTGGAACAGCATCTTTCGAAGCCAAATGGACAATATGAATTGGGGTAGTTGGCTGCTTTTTGGAACATTCAATAATATTCTTAATAGCTGTGAATTCAAAAGAGTCCGGTCTTGAAGCCAAAAAAGAAGAATAAGCTCTCGGGTCAACCGATTCTAATTCTGAATTATCAGCAATAGCTTGATCTAATGGTGTCATTTCCTCGATGGATTCATTATCATCAATTTCTGCATCTAATGAAAAACCAGCAATGGCTTTCAATTCTGGAGATTTTGCTAATTTAGAAATCTTACCAATTTTTGGTTCAACAGCTTGTAATATGGGAGATCTAGCTAGTTTTTCAGCTTGAGAGTCAGTGATACCGCCATAATGTTGGTGCTGGTGTTTCTTTTTAGCTGAATGAATACCACCACAACAAGCAATACCATTGTCTGCTTGATCATCCATTTCAGCATGGAACATTAACATGGTTTTGAAACCCTTAACCTTTTGTAAAGCTTGATCAATATACTTTGGATTGATCATTGGAAATTCATCAACACCAGAATCCATCATAAAACCTTTGAAACCTCTGACTCCTGACTGAATTAAAGGAACTAAGTCGTCTAAGTTGGTTGGAACCAAACCACCCCAAAAGCCAGTATCCACCCAAGTTTGTCCTTTAGCAGCTTGTAGTTTTAAATTAAAATTTTCAATAGTAGTAGTTGGGGGAATAGCATTTAATGGCATATCAATAACAGTAGTAACTCCACCTGAAGCAGCAGACTGGGTACCTGTTGCAAAACCTTCCCATTCAGTTCTACCAGGTTCATTTAAATGGACATGGGAGTCAACTAAACCTGGCATAATGACATATGGCGATAAGTTTCTATAAGAGATAACATTATATTTCACTAATACGGGGTCATTTTTATTTAATATCTGGTTTTCAAATATAGTCAGAATCTTACCTGAATTCAAAGAAAATATGAGTGTAGCCGGAATAATTTGACCATCAATGATAACTTTTTCAGAAGAAATTGCTTTTGACATGTGCTTAGATAGATAAGGTTTATGCTGAAGAAAATAGGAAATATAAAGAAAAAGAGAGACTGATAATGAAAAGAGAAGAAACGATTTATGACAAAATTGTTTGTGGTGTGATTGATTTAGGAAATTTGAAAATTAAACTGAGCCAATAATTAACACTCAAATCGTCAAGTTAACTTCGAAAAATATCTAATTATCGTATTTTAAAATAGGATTTGTCCAAAACACGAAAAAAGCCGCATAAATCTATCGGCCCGACCGGCTTTCTCCGGTATCTTAGCTATACTGCGTATCCTAATTGGGACAAACACCGTTTGTAGTTTTGGCCGGGTGCACTCGGTAGATCTGGTTCTTTTCTTAATTAATTAACAGAGTGGTTAATGGTAGCAAAAGCCACGAAGGATATATCAAAAGTAATTCATCATTTGGAACAAACTATTGTATAAATCAACTGGTATCACACTTGTGAAAAATTCACAAAATTTGAAGAAGTGTGATAAGTTAGTAATTCTTATCTTCGTTTCTTCTTTCCACGACTAATCGGTTTACTGATCCTTTCTTGTGATTCTTTCTTTTTTTTTTTAGCTGCAAGTGTTCACCTCCTGCTCTACTTCAACTAATCACATACTCCAGGAATAATAAAAACGGAAGTACCAAGTTTATCTATGGATTATAATTAATCAATTCACATAAAATACCAATAATCTCAAATATAGAAAACATCTAATATAATATACAAAACAAGAAAGAAACAAAAAGCAAAAGAACTAAAATCCATTATAACTAACTGTAACTATAACTTCAACATTTCCTGTAAAATCTTATCATTACTAAATTCAGTCTTGTACTCACCTTCAACTAATTTCTTCAATTCTTCAACCACTTCTTCACTATCCATGTTATCCAGTCCTCCCTTTTCTTTAACATTTTGCTTCCATTTCTTTAAAATGGTAATAAATAATTCTTTGCTTTTCAAAACTTCCTCATTTGAATACTTAACTCTTTTATTTCTTTCTTCTTCATTAATTGTACTATCGTCCAATTCTAGTGCCTTTCTTTTACTCATTTGAATTATCTTTTTTGGGAACTTAACTAATTCAGCAACATGGATACCAAATGATTGATCTGAAATTCCAGGTTCAACTTTATATAACAACGTGATATTATCATTAGTACCCTTTTCTTTTTCAGTTGATTGAACATGGGCAACAACGTGATAATTCTTAACTGTATTAACCTGTTCAGATAGTGATGTTAATTCATGGAAATGTGTAGCAAATAAAGTAAAGGCTTTGATTTTACTAGCAATGAATTCAGAAATAGACCAAGCTAGCCCGAAACCATCATAAGTTGATGTTCCTCTACCTAATTCATCCACAATAATCAATGAGTTTTCACCGGCTGTTTTCAAAATTGACGACATTTCCAACATCTCAGACATAAATGTGGAAACTCCCTTCAACTGAGAATCGCTTGCTCCAACTCTAGCTAAAATTGAATCAAAAATACAAATTTCATTTTCGTCATCTTCACTAACTGGAATAAAACAACCAATTTGGTTCATCAAGGCAATAACACCAACTGTTCTAATATATGTTGATTTACCTCCCATGTTTGGACCTGTGATAATTAAAAATTCAGAATCTCCACGTGACATGATGATATCGTTTGAAATAAAAGTTAGGTTATCTTGTTGTTCTAAACATGGATGTCTTGCTTCAATTAATTTTAGGTTTCTAACTGAAGATTTTAATCCATATAATTTATTTGGTCTAACGTATTGAATTGGAGCAAAACTTGAAGCATGAGCGAATGAAACAAGAACATCCAGTTGTGATAACACAATTGATAACTTTGTGAACACTGGGGAATATGTAGCAGCAGTATCAACAATTTCATTAACTATATCTTTTTGGAATTTTTCATAATCTTCTCTTAACCTTTTAGCATCATCACTAACTTGACTTAATTCACTAGTAGTGAAAAAGACACCAGCTTTAACAGTGGACAATTCTCTATACCTTTTGTTACCTCTTAAGCATGATGCATCTCCTCTAGTTAATCTAAAACATTGACCATGAACATGATGATCTTCTAATTTCAACTTCTTTAATTCAACATTTAAATCATCTGCTGTTTCTAAATGAATTTCTTTGATCTTCAAATCTAGCTTGTCTAATTTGCCGCTAATTTCCATTAAATTCTCATCATATTCTGGATTAATAGCAATCATATTATTAGAAGCAGAAGTAGCTTGATCCAAAGATTTCAAATCAACAGTTTGCTCAATCATAGATTGATAATTAGCTAAAGCTACTGAATGTTCAGTAATTGGGTCAATCCATTGTTGTTGAATTAACAATTTAGTTAATTCAATCTCCTCTTCATTATCACCTTGATTGCTTAATTCTTCAATAGCACCATTCAGAAACCCTAGAGCATCTGGCAACTTGATACATAATTGATACAATCTAATAACATCATCTAATTTACTGGAACTACCCCTTTTTAAATGCAATTTTCTAAGCAATTTAACGATGTCAGGAACTCCTTTTAAAAATTCGTTCTGTAAATTAATTCTTAGGTTAATATCGTCAATTAATAACTTCACTATCAAGTGACGCTTATTAATTTCATCAGCATCAACCAAAGGCTGTTTTAGCCACTGTGATAATAATCTTGAGCCACCACTAGATTTACAATGATTCAATAATCCAAAAAGAGAAGAGTTTTTATTCAGCGAATTTGAATAGTTTGGAGGTGGGAATAAATTTAATGCTTTAATAGCTGCAAAATCCAATCTCATGTATTGTTCTAAATTGTAACGGCCAATTGAATATTGACCTCTGTTTGAGTCATCTGATAACAAAGATAAATAGGAGATCAAAGAATTAACACAACCTAAAGCAATCTTCATTGAAGATAATTCATTTGTAGATAAAACTAACTCATTTCCTGTCATACCAACTAAATCTTGTTCGATTGTCTTATCGGAAAAATCACTAGATTTAATATCACTAATAACAATATCACACCTATCGATTAAACCTTTGAGCTTTTCAAAATCTGGATCTGGTGAACCAACACTAGGAACCAAGCATTCTTTAACACCTAATTGAACCAAAACAGACTCCAAATGAGTGAATAGTTCATTATCAATAAATTCACATAATCCGAAGTATTTATCATTTGGCTCGTAAAAACTTAATCCAATTTTCTTACCTTCATTAGAAGAACTAATTAGTTTTAAGGATGCAATAACAGATCCATTATCACTAACTGCTAATTCATCGTTTCCTGACATTAGAAGTTCAATTTCAGTTAGATTACCAGGTGAAGCTTTTTTGCAATTTCCCCAATTCTTATCATATATTTCTAATTTGTAACCTAATTCGAAAATAACAATTTTGATTAGATTCGAAAAAACAGCAGGTGATAGAGTTAAGTATTGAATATACCTCTTGGATCCAGTATGTTGATATCTTGAAGTTTTAACAACTGATTGGGTCTTATAGATTAATTCAGCAACAATTTCTGCATCTTCGTCGAATAAAATGAAGTATTCCGTTTTATCAACTATTCTTAAAGTTCTTTGAGGTTGTGCTGGTAAGTTCAGATATCTTTTGTAAAATGAAGATTGATCTTTATCATCTTGAAATTTTAAATCCGGTCTTATACTGGACATATTTAATTGGTTATCTTTTAATGTTATATTTTCCTGTTGGAAAGAACAAAGATTTGAAACTTCAGTAACGTGTAATCAAGTAAGTATATTTGAAAAGCGTGTCTAGTGAAATGCAGTTGAATAATTCAAACGCGTCATTTGTGTGATGGTGCAAAGGTGTTCCATATTTGGTTGTATTCAAAGCACATGTACTAGAGACCTCCAATTGATCAGAAAGCCCCAACATGTGTTCCGATATAGAAATTTTTCTTCTGGCACTTTTGTAAAAGATTATACAAAATTCGGCCAAACTTAGTAACTAATGATGAAAATGAATTACCACTTAAATAAATATAAATACAAACATTTTATAGAAGAAAAGGGATTAAAAAGCTAAAAGACAAAATTGAAAGAACTCGTTTTCGTATAAATAGTCTTTTTGAAAGGGTGTATGTTAACCATATATCGTACATCTATATTCTTGAAAACCAATTTTAATTGAGAAACAAATAATGTTAATAATTTAAAACCAAACTTTTTAAAAAGAGAAAACAACCTCAACTATGTAGCTATAATTTGATCATCAGATACATCAAAGGAAGATTCTGAATCAGTTTCATCGCATTTATATAAGAAAAATTGAATGAAAATGATCAAATCCAATCCCAATGTACCAAGGGATCCAGCCAACCAAGATGAGTTGACTAATAAATATCTATTACCCGTAGAAACGCATAAAATTGAAACAACATAAGTGATATTACCTAAACAGGCAAACAAGAAGAACATAAATGAAATACCTTCACATGATTTTCTTTCATAATTTAATAATATTTGAGGGATTCTAGAACCTAAGTATAATACAGCACAGAACCATCCAAATGTTTGGCCTAATAGATTGAAATTCAAATCCTCATCTTTAGGTGGTTCAGTATCATCGTCTCTAGCATCACCAAAATACCACCCCCCAAAACCGGCAAGCACAACTAAAACCACCATAAAGACATTGTAAAACACTTCTCTATTCTTTTCTTCTAAATCAGCGGCAGCATTTCCATCGATATCATTGAAGCTGCTTTCAGTATATTCATCATCAATACCGGACTCATAACTAACATTTCTACCTTGGTTTTCATTACTGATAACAGTTTCTAACAAAGGTTCGTTTTCAGTTAATGGATTAGCTGGGGATAAATGAATAGCATCAACATTTTCCTTTGGCATACCATGACCATATACTAAGCATTGCCATAACAAAACTATATCTGCTAATGTATAATAAATTGCTAAGATAATCATTGTTGGTAACACACCCTGCATGATGGCACCAATAACATTGAAAAAATCACCTAACAACCATAAAATGACAAATAATAAGGATAAACCTTCTGCACTCTTCCTCATGAAATTTTGATAGATTTGTGGTGCAAAAACAATAATCCAGCATGCTATAGAAATAGAACTGTCTCATTTCATAAATTATCATTAAAGTGGTTAGTAAAGCAAATGATTAAGCTAGTTATTACAGATAACTGTATTTTACCAATGTATATAAAGTGAGAACTCTATGATCAGTTTTCAAAGTAGAAAATCTAACTTGGTATTGGTCAAGTGACCTAATCTTAATTTCCTCAACATGGGAAAGTAGAGAACAAAAAAAACAGAAAACATACCCAGTAATACCACTGACAGCTTGAGCATTTATTATAAGTGGACTTGGTGGAGGAGCCATTTCGGAAAAGCAGCTTACAGAGCAAAGTCTTATCAGAGAGATAATTAAGAAGAACCAAGAATAAATCTGCTTGAGCTAGTACTTGAATGATTTTTATTGAAGATTGAGTGCTGCAAAAAAAAAAAATGTGGATGGATCATATGCGGCGGCGACCTGCGGCGAGTCTACATACAGGTCGATAGAGACTAATTGAGATGTCAGTTTAGTAAATACTGATTTCTAAATAGCAATTAATTCTAATCTTTAATATATATATGTTTTGTAATTGACTTATATACAGGCTATTAGATGTTGTAATAAAAATTTTAAGAATATTTATAACTGAAATAATAGTGTTAGGTCTATATCTATCCTATATAGTCCAGAAACTGAAAGTTATTCAATGAATAAAGCAATTGAGGAACTAAAACACCTAAATCAGTAATTTGCTGAATCTAACTTAATATAAAGCCATTTTTTTAAATTAACCAGTTAGCCTTCAGTATATCTTTAACTTTGACAAGGTTAATGAATATTTTTTTTTTTGTCTCACTTTACCATTTATATTCCCCGTTAATTAATTAACTTTGAATTTGAGAATTCATTCTTACAATAATAAGAGCAAAATAAAATCTCTCAACCACCTAGATCTGTCAATTTCTTGAAGTAAATTCAAAAATAGGTAAAGGAATAGTCTAGCAATTATCTACTCTATTCAATTCATTATTGATCTGACTGACTGATAGTTACATAAAAGAATTAGAATTATATAAAAAATACACAAGTGATAGCTCTTTTCGCCGACAACCATATGATAACAGGAAATGACATTATTTTAATAGACACTGACTGAATTTAAACTAGCGTGAATAAAATTAAATGAAATATACTCTCGAAGCCAAATGAAGTTGATTATCACTTTTAAAGTTCTATGCATAAAAACTTAATGAATAAATCAAATCTATTAATATAATCTAATTTTTACTCGGAATAACTTCATGAGTATGGACATCAAGTTGCTTTCTGGCTTCAAGCAATTTTAATTATTCTCTGAAATATTTCAAATCTTTGGAATATTTGATTTCCGTTTGTATGCTATAAAACGTTTTGAAAGGTCAAGGATAGGGAGAACTATATTCTTTGATGAATTAAGAGTGAAACTGAAAATTACTGATGAAATATTTAGGTTATATGTTGATGATGGAAAGGTAGTGAAGATGGAGATAGAAGCAGATTATGTAAGTTTGACACTGATAAAATGTAAGAAACACTGAAATCAGGTATAATTTAGGACTTGTTTGCACTTATTGGAGTTTCGTTATCAAGTAGAGTTTTGAAGACTTCTGACTTGGCAATACTACCAATATATTCAATGTTATTTTTATTGTTGCTGACCGAGTCATCAATTACTTGATTTAGATATAACTAAATAGAATTTTCATTAATTAATATCACCGGTACCAAAATTAAGAATATAAAGACAATACAAATAAATATAAAATAAATAAATAAAACAATTGAGAATCAAAAACGCGTCTCGACTCAAACATACGAACACACAAACAAATGCAGTTATATCTATAGTTTTCTTTTGAAATGATTGAGGGCAAATTGAAAAATATCAATGGACTGACTTGTCTACACAATACATTTATTTTTTTTATTATGCAAACCAATCCTAAAAGACAACGTATAAATTACAATCAAATCGATAATAAGTTCGAGGAAAATACTAATTTATTCAACACAATAATATACGATCTTCCTCATGAATTAGCTCTTGATATAGTGAAGACAGCTTTGATTGAATCTTTTTATACCACAACTGAGTTTGTTTCTTTTACAAATCTTATATTTTTGGGTGACAGCTCAAAGACATTTAAAGGTATTCTCAAATCAATTATATCTGAAACAAAAGTATCAATCAAAAGAGATGTTACTATCAAGTGCATAAATAGCGGAAAAACTTTAGTTGGAATGCCTTTACAGTTTTTGGGTTCTACTGAATTTGCGAGTTTTTCTAAACTATTATTTTTCACCTTGAAAGTAAAGCTTTCTAAAATTACCTTGAATTGGGGGACCGTTCTAGCATCGTTATCCTGTTGCATGAATTCGTTATCTCTTTTTGTGCGTTCATGTTCTAACCTAGATATTCATTGCTATCTTGATAGGCTGTTTTTTAGTTCATATTTATTTTCAGAAATAGTTTCTTGTTCTATTGCAAAAATAAGCATGCCTTGTCCTACGGATATATCTCAAATTTGTCAACTTGACAAAGCTATTTCAACTTCAAAATTATATCATTTAAGAATTCCAATTTCTGATCAGGATGACATTGAATTTGAGTTATTTGAAAGAAAAATAATTGATTGGGTATATTCCCCTTCAGATTTTACAGGAAAGAAAAAAATAACATTCGAATTTTTTTCAATAATGGCATCTTCTGATTTCGCTAGGAATCTAATTGTATCCCTAAATGATACGTTGGATTTAGTTGATGTTGAAATATTTTGTAATTCTCCACTTGACACTCTTCAAAGAAACCCTCACTTACTTCGTTTTATTACATCATTTACGAGTGAGGATGAACTTAGTCATGAGTTAGTTGATTTCGTGAACGAAAAGTTACCATCATTAAGGAATCTAGTGATCGATTCTCCAGTTGATTCAGAAAGCTTATATACTTTCACAAATAGCTCTATCAAGACAATTTCTTTAAGAGGTGAAGATGGCTTAGCTGTTTTTCAATTCCCTGGCTCTACAAATATACGAAGTTTTAATTATTTAACAGCAGCAGCTAGCTCTAGAACTTTAGCCAATTTACCAAAGACTTTAGAAAGATTAAGAATTGGGATCCAATATGACCCTAATTATAATGTTACACTGCCAGAAAATTTAGTTGATCTACATCTTAGTTTTATGCCTGATGACTATGCACGGTTAACTGAAATTACTAACTTTGAACAACTAACTTTTTTGAAAAAGGTTACGTTAAGAATATTTATTTTCCAAAGTTTTGAAAGTTATAAACCACTACAGAGATTAATTAATAGTCTACCAATAGGGATAACTGACTTCAAATTACAGTTGGATCCATTTAAGCGAATTACAGATACAAGTTTCCCAATTCATCAATTATCTTTCCATCAATTTAGCCAGCTTCAAACTTTATCCATTACATCTTCACTTGTGTCTGAGTACGATGATGGTGAAATAGGTTTTGGTGAATCTGCTATAATTTGTCCTATATTGGATTTAAGTCAGTTTCCCACCTCTCTAGAAACCCTTGAGGTAAATGTCGGATTCGAATGGATTACTGGCAATGTCTTACCTAGTTTAAAACAGTTAGCGTTAGACCTACAACATATACGTACTTCATTTGTTGAAGATATTTTTATAAATCGCATATTTACTTTGAACCTTATTGCTTTCAGAGCATGTTTGTCGCCTCATGAACAACTCTGTTTGGTAGATATAAATAAGATGAAATCATTACGAGTATTAAATCTAGAATTCACTTCTAAAGGCTATTTCATTAACAAGTTTACCGATATTAAGGCAGATCCTGTTTTGATATTACCTATGTATTGGCCTGAAAATTTACAAGTTTTCAACATTCATAATAACATTGCTCGTCATGTTGTTCAAAGTCATATTGCTGAATATAATGCTACTTCACATATTTCATCACAGTTTTGCTCAACAACAACTGGAAATGGGACTAGGATTAGTCCTTCAAGAATTCCGTTATTTGAAACCAATGAAGCTGATGGAGTTAATCACAATCCTGATTCACAACTCGAGATATCACCTGAGAGCAATAACGATGATGAAACTAGCAGCAATATTGAATCAGAACTGGATGAGATTGATGATACGGAATACAATGAAGCTGACGAAACTGGTGAATATGAGGAGGACGAGGACGAGGATCATGTTAACAATACTATGAGTGATGAAGACGATGATGATTATAAAATTCCTGTCACTTTAATAGTATCTCCTGATTTTGTTGATAAGGATGGATTTAAAAGATTAAATATTGATCTGATGCTTGCTACAGAAGAAGATGGGTTTAAGATAGTGAAACAGACCTTTAAAGGGTTTGGGGGTGTAGGGTGTATTATTTAATTCACTATTTATATTACTTAATTGAGTTTAATTTGCTGTAAATTTTTTTTTATATTATAATCACGTTTTGTACAGATTGTCAATAAGCAAGTATGCAGAATTTATTCTATTGCCTGTTACAAAATTATGATCATTCTACTGGTTCTGAATGATTGAAATAAATTAAATTTTCTAAATAATTAGAAGAGAGGAATGTATAAATAAATAAGAATTAACTCAAGAAAATAACAGTATGAATTTATGTCAAATTCAAACGGAACTGAAAATAGAGAATGAGAGAGAGGAGAGAGGTAGAGAGAAGAGACAATTAATAAGTAAAGAGTATGAGAAAATGTATCAAGAAAACAAGTAAAATAAAGCAAAAACATAACAAAGAAACACAAGCATGCAAGAACAAGAACTTAGTAAAAAAAGTGCAAAATAATTAGCGTTGCTATTATTTACACACCATACTTCATTCTTAATATTTCACAATCAAATGAATCCAATTCACTAATCAAAGCATTCCAATTAGCTTCACCTAATCCGTTTTTAAACCCAGTCAATAACAAATGAAACATTCCACCTAATCGTTCGCCTGGATTTTCATAATATGCAATACAATCAATGAAATGCTTCAAGCCCAGCTTACCCTGTAAATCAGTTGGGTTTAAAATAGTTGGATTGGCAGTAATTATGCTGGACATACCTTCAAAGGCAGTTTCTTTTTCTTCATTTTCTTCTAAATACTTCATATATGAACACCAAGTCGGCATGCTCTCAACAATGTACGGTCCCATATCTTGAGCATTGTTAACACCCAATCTACCTATCGTGATGGAAGTATTTTCTAAAACTGTTCTATCCATATCTGTTGTACTTAATAGTAATGGATTTAGAATACTCATGAAATTTGATAAATATTGTTTGAACTTATCATTTGGTAACCTGATTGCTATTTCACCCAATGCCCAAACTGAATTATTACATGCAGCTGTTGATGAATATGTTCTATTGCTGATTTCATTACCTATACAAACCATAACTTGATGTAAATGGGGTGAAACTATTGGTTCTAATAAGTAGATACATAAATCACCCAACAAAGCGTAAGCACTTTGCCTAACATCATCGCTTGTGTCATCAAAACATAATAATAATAAAGACATCAATGAAGAAGTTGGACTATCCAGTTGTTGAATTAAATCACCAGAGTGCGCTTGTAAGCCTTGAACTAGACCATCTATTAAATCAATTGAAGTAACAATGAAATCTTTCTCAGGGGCATCAAAATCTGCATCAGTAGTGAATACATTTCCTAGTTCAATGCAATATGTTAAAATTCGGATTGCTCTCTCATAAACTGGAGCAGCGTAAGGAGCAAATGATTCACCTAAAGCTGCTGCAACGGATGACATACACTCTAACAATGGCCACAAATCTTTATCGTCATCTTCTAGTTGTTGCCATTTACCAATTAAGGGCGGTAATAAAGAAACAATATAACTTTCTTTATACTTTAATTGCTCACCGACTTTTTCTGCAAATGTTTGAACGGTATCATATAATATAATTAGATTCTTTCTTTGATATTTTGCAAAATATAATTGGAAATGATTTAACAATGGTTCAATGAATTGAGATAATAATTCGGGTTCTGCAGAATCGATGAAATCAGCTAAAGAAGAACAAGCACTTTCTTGAACAACTTTTTTAGAATCTAAAGCACAATCCATAATCGATTGGAAAGTTGGTTCGAAATAACTTGCACAAGAACCACCATTCAAGGCTTCGGAACAAACCCATTGTGAATATCTACCCAAAGTCCAACAAGCAATTTGTCTGACCCTTGGCTGATCATCTTTTAATCTTTCAACCAAAAATGGAATCAAAGCCGGCAAACTGGTTGAAGCCTGTTCCAAACAACCTTCTGCAATTGCACCCATCGCTAAAATAGACGCTTCTCTGATTGGCCATTCTTGGGAGGAAATACTCTCTTGTATTACTGGAAGTGAAATTTCAGAAACTTCTGATGGATAACTAGTAGCAAGAACATCGATTGTGGCAGCTGAACACTTTCTTATATTCCAATCAAATGAATCTTCACCATCATCATCATCATCATCATCATCATCATCGTAATCATCTTCGCTATCTCTATCATCTTTTTTATTATCATTAGAACCTATCTTATTGTTAGTGTTACTGATTGTATTAGATTTTAATTTATGTGCATCTTTACCTTTGGCCATCTGAGGTTTAATATCTTCGTCTTTATCAGCAACATCTTCATTATCTTTTTCATCTTGATTTTCCATCATGAAAACTTCCATTTCGCTATAAACCATTTTTTTCAACAAAACTGGTAAAATTGATTGTAATTTAGGTGCTATTATATCACTAGGTATTTCATTTGTGGCTAAACCCAACAAGAATTCACAGGCTTCTAATGAAACATTCTCATCTTCATCTTGCATTGAATGTACGCAATAATTAATAACACCATCAATATGTGGCATTAATTTATCCTTTCTTGCATCTAAAATGTTTGCAAATGCAGTGCACACTTTAGTTCGAACACCTGGAGATTCGTCGGACGCCAAACTAAATAACCTACCCATAAATTCATCTAAATGAATCAGTATAGATTGTGTTTTAATTAAAACAAATTGATTGATACAAGTAATTGCGTACTCTCTGATTTTTGAATTTGGTGAATTCGTCAATTCGATGAATCTGGGAACCATAAAATTTAATGGTCTTTCACCATTATATTCTCTATCTAAAATCTTTGAAGAATCTTCACAAATCTTAGCCAGTGTAGACATGGCACCTTCTTGAGATTCTAATGTACCGGCTGCACCACTTGCTAATTCCATTAAATTAGGTAAAACGCTAGGCCATTGGTTAACGCCCAATATTGAAAATAAAGTAGTGATGACATTTCCGGTAATATTTCTAACTAAATTATTAGAATCCAACAAACCTTGAGGTAAATCACTTAATAAGTGGTTTTTTAATTCAACAGATTTTGATCTCCATGATTTGATCAAATCATTTTTCATAATTAATCCGGCACTTGCTCTTACCTGTGGCTCCAATTGCTGTCCTTGCGTTAAGATATTCAGCAAATAATTATCAAAATCTGGTTCTTTTTTCGCTTGTTCTAACGCTGATGTGGCATCTAAACGCACTTGTGAATTACTGGCTAGTGTTCCTGAAAGAATAAACACTAATTGGTCTAATGCTTGTGGATTTGGCGTCCATGAAGTCATTCTGCTGTTGTCTATTTTTATGTATGTTTTTTGTTTGTTCGTGAATTAAAGAAGATATTTCCCAGTTTTTGCTCTGGAGGTTGTTTTCTTCTTTTTGAGTCAACCCTTAAAAAAGAACGAAGCTGAAAAGGCACAAACTAGTTCAAAATATGTGACTAGTTCTTGGTTGTCTGCCTTGGTGTAACGACAACTTTTTATTTCTTTGATTTTGCACAAATCCAATCGAATTTTTTTTCAAAAAAATTTAAAACAAATCACGTGATCAATACACAGCCGCGATCTTGCAGTTTATCTGCAATAAAATGAGGTGAGAAAAGTACAGAATTTATACACAAAAATAAAATAGAAAATAATAGAGAATTTGAAAAGAAAGCAAAGCATATAAAGAAAATATAAAAGGGAGCTGAACATACAGTTAATGTTCAATAGTAGTAGACAGAAGAGACAAAAAACTATCAAATATTGAAAGAGAACAAAACGCCAACCCGTATTGCATTAAATAAATAAAGTAAATGGAGTAAAAGCACAAAACGATACACACACTAAATTTATTGGATTTAAATTCTATTTTTTTTGATTGACAAAGATGACGTCGTGAAAGTGAATATGCTATATGTGTATGATAGGTAGAGGCGATAGTTTATAAGTACATTATTCTTTTAGTTATCTATTCTGCAGAACAACCGTATTCTAATTATTGATGTCAGATTTTCAAGAACGAAATATGGAAAACCAAAAGATTAGTTGATTTAATATTATTGACACTGGCTTAATGATAATAAAGTTTGAAATATCCCTGTTGGAGAATCAATGTTGAATTAATTGACCTTGGCAAACTAATAAACCATCTAAAGCCATGGTTTAACAATGGCTATTTATATTTAGTAATGCATAAAGGACACTGGTGCCATTATTAAAGAAGTAAAATTGAAAGCAAAATATTACCGTTATTAATCACAAAACTTTATCAGTATATCACCAAACGTTAAAGAGCAACGAGCAAGAAGACAAAAACATAACGACCAAACATGGTTCACTATTGAGTTAAATTAATTTTTCGCAATTCAACTGCAAACTGAAAATTGCGAATGACGTGTATAGAGAACAAGGTTAGAAAGATTAAAACAAAATAAAAATAAAACCCATCATTATTAGCAAAAATCTAAATCTCAATACCAAAAAGTTATCTAACAATGTAATCATTTAACATTTGTTCCAACTCATTCAGTCGATCAAACAAAGGATTAAAAACTTCTTTAGTCACGGGGTGCATTTTATCAATGTCAACGATGGTAGACTCAGATCTTGATCTAATACTAGTGGTGACATTACTGCTAACAATACTTCCATATGAGGAAGTACTCGAATTGGATGACCCATTCAATCTATTATTAGGTTGAGATTGGATTGGTGCGCTTGCACTTCTGTTATTGAATCGGGTTTTCGGTATGCTCAATGCTTCTGTGGTTGGTGTAATATTCGTTGTTTTGACTAATGAACTAGGATAATTATGATCTGGATATTCCGTTTGTTGAAGATTGGTTACTGATGATGGAGGGTAATCTTGCTCTTTGCTAATTATTGGGTGGTACATCTGTTTATTGGATGCTGCTTGATGTAAAATTGTTGATGTGTTTGAAGTTAGCGTGGAAGAAGTCGCACTCATAGTTTTAATACTATTTACATCTATATCATCCATAGAACCACTGATAGCTGCTTTATTAAAACCATCAAGTAATGATTCAGAAGTAGTTGGGATTGAACTACCGTATGATGATGTATATGATGTATTGTTATCCGAATTAGTTGACTTATTTGATGTTGATGAAGTTGAAGAAAATGCCGGTGAGATTGTAGTAGTTGATATTGATGATGTTGATATTCCTGAATCTGTTGACACATCACTTTCTCGTTGTCTTATACCTGCGTGCTTCTTTGTTCTTGTTCCTTCAGCTGCTGGTGTGGTTGACATTTCTCTTGAACTTGTTAGTGAACCAGAAGTTGAATGAGAAGAATGTAACTTATCAACGCTATTCTTTCTTGAGCTTGTTCTCGATGACGTTTTAAACTCATCAGAATTGTTCAAAGCATCAAAACTAGAGGTACTATGACTCAACAACTTTTTGTTATTCAATAAATCAATTGAAGAACATTTAGAATTTGATTCTTTGGCATCATGGAAGCATTCAGTTGAACCGGTAAAACTATCATCAAAATCTGAATCACTTGCTAGTAAATCATTTAATACCTGTAAACTGTCACTATTAGCTGTAACTATTGTATTATCTTTCGAATATGATGTCTTTGGCTTAGAGAAATCTGAGAAGTTTTCACTTGGTACTATTTGTGACTGTTTTTGCTTTGGAGTTGGCTTTGGTATTGTGCCATCTTTTTTTGAATCTATAGTAGTGTTTTCTTGATCATCTACTGCTGTGTTTACAGTTGAATTAGGGGATGATGGTTTATGCTCTAAGAATTTAGCCCTACTCTCACCAAAACTTAAAGTTCTAAAAGGTCTAATTCTTGAAACATTATCAATTTCATCTTCATCATTCAAATCATCCTCTTCTTCTTCAAGGTCTTCAGAGGTTGAAGGAGAATAGGAGCCTATAGAATCGTTAGTTGCCATGAAACTAGCAACCGGTGGTCCAAATTTACCATTATTATTTTCTTGGAAACTATTAGGGGTTTTAACACTATCAGAATCTGTTGTCGCAGAACTTCCATTATGATGAGTCATTATTTCATCGTCATTATTGCCTTTATAGTCATCCAAATTCTTTATCATAAAATTGGTATTGCTGGCACGAGGTTTTGTAACAACTAAAGGAACATGTCCATCTCTTTCAAAATTAGCTTCTGATAAAACTTCAGATCTACCATCTTCATCAATATCTTGTAAAGTTAATTCTGGAACAAAGGCAACTGATTTTTTAATTGAATTCTTAGATCTTTTCAAAGAAGATTTTCTGCCTAATAAAGATAATTCTGATTTTGAACTGTCAATTATACTGTTTTGAGATTCTACTAAGCCTTTTTCATTTAACGTCAAGTTTGAGTCATCTCTTGTTGGGGTTGTGCTTAAATCATTTAATGGAATTGGAAGAGGAATACTATTGTTGGAATATTGTCGTTGAGAATTGATATGAAATAAACGTAAATCATCTTGAGATAAATAAGTATTTGTTAATTCGTCATCATTTCGCTCAATAACCTCATTCTTCCAACAATTTAACCTTGCTAATCTTTCTCCATAAGTTTCCAGGATTTCTGCTGGAGCAAAACCAACTACAGCATCGGGCAATCTTTTAACTAACCACCAGTAAGCATCTGTGTCATTTAATAATGTCACCGCATCATCTTTTTGTAATTCTAAATGTGAAGGGTCAGGTCCACTAAAATCATATAAAGCATACAATTTATTGGGATCCAATTCTCTGGGAGGGGATGAAGGTGGCGAAGGTAACATACCATTCAAATAATCATTCAATTTATCATCATCAAAATAATCATCATCCATATCATCATCACCTAAATCCAGAAATGGTTGTGGTTCAATCTGTTGCTGTTGTTGTTCTTGCTGTTGCATGTCCTCTTCTATAGTTTGTTGGGTTTCAGGGACAAGTTTCACTGGAGGTAGAGGATTTTGAGGCTTTGTAGTATTGTTGTTTGAAATAATTTCATTAAAATCAATAGTTTTCAGATTCATAGTTGATAAATTATTAGTTATTTTATGTGATTCGTCCTTAAAATTAGGATTTATGACAGTGGAACTGGCTTGGGAAGAACTTGAAGATAATTCATCCAGTTGATTTAGTTGATTTAATTTTGATGAATTTGGCTTTAAAAAATCCATTGAGTTTAAATTTACTTGATAGTTTTGATCATCTAAATCCAAATCTAGGTCTTTCCGTGTAAACTGTTTTCTCTTATGGGAGGCCAGTATCGTGTTTAAATCTGTTGTTTGAGGCCCGTTATTCATGCTTTCTTAGTGTGGTCGCTGTATAAAATTACAAGTTGAAGATGATTTGCCGGGTTGACGGAGGGATGGGCATGAACGACTATTGTCGATAAGATTGAAAATTATATGGAACAGGAATAGTATCAAAAAAAGGAAGGAATGGAATTTGTAAATGTGTATCAGGGATCAAACTAAGGGCTTGGAATAAGTAAAATTAGAATTGGAACTAAAAGTCAGACTGAGAGCGTGAAACGAGTGGACGATGAGCGTAACACAATACCGACTTGGATGATAAGCTTAAGATACAAATATGCAATTACCGTGAAGTGGCTCCTTGGTTAGTGTTTTTATGAGGTCGTTACTAAAACTGAGAATAGTAGGGGAAATTGTTTTTCTTGTTCGTGTATTGATTGCAGGTTTTGAGTGTGAATTTTCAAGAAAACTTACGTCGCCGTCGCGTCTTTTTACTGGAGTGGCCTACTCAATTTCTTAATTCAGACGCGTGATTATTTGTTCCATCTCTAACTACAGGAACGAAACCCCTTTAGAATCTTTCTTTTTTTGGAAGACGGTTTTTTCCAACAGGTTCTAACTAATACAAGATGAACATATGAGTAATAACAAACATCTCATATATATATTATAATTTATAAAATACATTAGTTATATATAAAACTGTACTTTCACAGAAACACTGACATAGTACAACTCTATCCGCTATAAATTTACTACATACAAAGCTGATAAGAGCCGCGTGCTGCTTAATTGCTTTTTAAACTTATTACGATATTTATTACGTAAAGTTAAATTTCCCCTGAAATTTGAATAAAAAATGTTACACCAAAATGGAATAGTTGAAATATTTCATTAAACAAGTAAGTGATCATAAAAATATTTGAAAACTAGCCATTTTAAAAAGAAAATTTAGAAATAGGTTTAGTCCAATTTTGATAATTATTATATGGTTTTAAATATATAAATAGTAAGATTGTATGATACTACTAATGAAATTGTTTAATTGTTTGAAGAAAACCAATTCAGTTGAAAAATATATATGTATTATATGCAAATGTAAGAAATTAACTCTTTATTTAGAAATTGTAAATTGCAAACTTTTATGAAACAAAAAAAACAGTAGAGAAAATTTTTAAATTATGACTTCTGAGCTATTTATTATTAAACAAAATGAATATACTATGTAAAGTTTAGTTTAGTTATTTAGTTTAGTACTTATCAGCTCAAGTGAGCTGTCTAGCTGAGCGAGCAATTTACCCCGAACAGCGAACGAATAAAAAAACGGAGCAAACGCTGCGATAATCGAAAGTTCATCGGAGCGAGCGACCGTGTAGTTAAAAGCATCCTTTATATGGTAATCGGGAATTAAGATTTCTTTAACATTTTTATCTCCCTTTAAACCCCTTTTTAAATTTCTCGGATATTTTGGATAGGAATTTTATTCGAAATTTACATGATGTTGGTGCGTACTACTTAGGTCAAAATAAGTAAATTTATATAGAACAAACTTTTTAGGTACTATTTATTTATTGTTAAAACAATTTATTTGATTAAAGTAAGCACCACTAGTTAGTAAAAGTATAAGTTATAAGGAAAATAAATATAGTAAAGTAATTTCTGTTTATCATATATAAGTATATAAGTATATAAGTATTTAAATATATAGGTATATAGGTATATAAATATATGGATGTATAGTAGTTAATCCTCAAAAATATCTATCTCATAACTCAAAACGCACGACGCAAAATTCAACAACAGTTAGGCTAAGAAACCTAAAAAAACTTAAAAAATCTAAAACAAACATAAAACCAAACATCTGTCTCAAAAATATTGTCCATTTCAAAATACAAGAAATAGTTTATGCTCTGTTCCCTCTCTTGAACTTCAGTATATAGTATAAATTAACGGCTCAATATCAACTCCCTAAACATTTAAGTTATCACTTCTATTTTCTGTTGACGGAAATCTTCAAATTCTTGTTTGGTAAAACATTGACCAAACAAACTACTGGTAACTTCATTCTTACAACATAAACTAATCCTTTCCAACTTCAACGGAATCTTAAAGGTTCGATAGTCAAATGAATTGCCGTTGAATGAATTACTTCTAAATTGAAAATCAATATGCTTAACTGAGTCTGACAATGAATTAATTGTACTCATGTCCGTCTTAATACAAGAAAATGATAATTTCTGAAGATTTTTCAAACCTTTGAAAGAGCAGTTGCTAAGTTCATAAATATCAATATAAATAAACTTGATTGACCCATTCATGAACGAGATGTCTGTGATTATCCAATCGTTTGCAGATATTTCAACTTCATGTATTTTACAATTAGTTTGTTGATTAATCTGCTCGAGAAAGAACAATGAATTTCCTTCATTAAAATTTAACAGTTTAATTTCATCAACTTTATCTAAGTTATTAATTAGATTTTGAGTGAACGGTGAATCCAATCTTTCTAATTTAACATTGTCTGATACTTTTGATAACACCTTAAAAATAGATTCTGTGGTGAATAGATTATTTGAGGTTAAACTGAGTTCAACCCGAACTCCTCTCTTTTTAATCACTTCAATTTTGTCAAAATATGATGAATCATATGTATTTATACAATTGGCATCTGCCGATAGCATCAGACTAATTTTTTTCAATGAATTGCAAACTTCAGTTTTGGTCACCAAATAATCAAGGTTATTAGGATTATTATAAATATCGGTTTTAATTTCAGTAACTTTGTTAACCCATATTTTGTTCTTTAAGTTAGTAACCTCTTTCAATTCGATCAATTTAATTTTTCTGGAATGTAATGCTAAGTTATCAATCTCAAACATATCTAAATTCGAACAATGAATAGTAAACTTTTCGATTAATCCAGCCTTTGCCAAACACATTATATTCTCATAATGATTATAATTTGAGACGATACTACTATTACCTGGCTGTATTATATTTTCTTTTTTATATAAAGAAAAACAAGAGCTATCATTGTCTTCAACAGCAAACATTAACATGTATTGATTGCCATCACTGACATCTTCTTCAACCTCGACATCCTTAAATAGATTGGACGAAACGTGATACCAATTAGAATAAGTGAAAGGATTTCTATGATAATCTATATTGAACCAAACTAAAGATTGACAGTAAATTGAAAAAATATCCTTGAACTTAGTAATATAATTTTCAAATTTCTTGAAATCCACAAACGTCTTGCAAATTATGAGTTGTTGAATTTCAAATGGTATAGTAGACACGATTTGGATGTATCTGTTCATGAACCTTTGATCATGCTGTTGTTTTTTAAATCTGTTTTCGACAGTCTGTAACTGTTGAAATTGAGGTTGTTCTAGCTGTTGTGGTTGTAAAACTCTAGCGCCTCTCGATTGATGTTGCTCACATTGAAACTGTGATTCAACGACCATATTCTATATGGACACAACACACTTAAAGCCTTAAGAAGCGACAATACAAATCCGCCACACAATCAAATACATTATATTAAGGATTAACATACTATATATACTAAATTAATATAGCCCTTTATTAGAGTTTAATGTTCTTCATTTGATCAGCAACACAATATAAGGTACATTTAAAAAAGAACTTCTACCTGGTGATCATAGAATATGTGATGTATTGTGCCATTATTCTATTAGACTAACTTTTACCTTTTCTTCTCCCCCTTTAAAACTTGTGTAATTCATGGTTTTATGCTAGAGTTTAAGGGTTAAGGCAGTACAATAGGGCTGCGCCTGAGACGGGACTACTAAAATACTATAGTGCCACTATGGCAATTTGGGAATTGCCACTCGGATATGGTCATGATTTCATGATTGTATAAGTGCTCCTCTTATGACCTAAAGGATTCATTAATAAAGAATCAAATTAAACTCATTGTTGAAAAGTTTGTAGAAAAGAAAGAAAAATTTAGATAAAGGCATCACGACTGTTTAAGTTAGTCAATTTCGAAGGATGTAAGATCTTTTAATTAAATCTTGTGTAAACCAACGTATTCGGAAGTTTAACGATACTATTTCCGTATCGAATAAAGCACTAATTACTTTTACATTTGGAGAAGACACTAACTATTTTTTCTTTTAAAAAAGTCAACAACAAAAAATGAAGTATTTATATATGACAACGGTATAATAAAATAACAAAAAGGAGAGTTAAATTAGTAAAAATAAATATTAAGAGACAAAATGCTTGAATAATAAACAAAAAAAAACTGATCATACTAAAGACAGATTGTGAAGTAAAAGAAATTGTACAATTAATTCAACAACAACAAAAAGTAAAAAGTAAAACTAAGATCATAAAGTAAAGTAAGGTAAATAAAAAATAATATTCTTCTAAAAGAAGAGAATGAATGAATTAAGATAAAAAAAAAAAACTATGACTAATAAATCAAATCTTCAATAAATAGCAAAACCACTTCAATCAAAACACATAACTCCTATCAAATCAGAAAAAATAATAAGATAAATCTATTTCAATTGACTTAAGACAAAGTTTGGTTCATATCAATCAAATCAATCTTTGACCCTCTATTACCTCCAACTCCAGAAACATCACCCCAAGGAGTATAGGTATCGTCATACAAACCTGGATTATAAACTGTTGGAATGGTGTACTTTCTATCTATACCTAACCTTTGTCTTTCATATTCTCTCCATGTCATATGAACAATCTTTGAACCGTCGAATTCACCGTCTTTGTCTCCATGAGCACCTTTATCTCCACCTTGAGTCTTTCTGGTATCACCCCAACTGAAATCATCAAACTTCCAAAATGCATATGCTGGTAAGACAAAATTCCAAATTGGCAAAGCAAATATATAAATGATCATCCAGATTATATAACTTAACGAAGAAACAGTGAAAACAATCAACACAGCTGGCAAACCAAAGATAATAGCCATTAAAACCAACGACATCACAGGAGTTGGTTTCTCGACCATTGCATCAATAATAATATATAAAGTAAATGTAATAGAGGCTGGTAAAACCAATGTACCAATTAATTCAACACCAATTAAAAATTGCATGGAGAAGCAAAAGGCACCACAAAGATCTTTAACTAACACTAATTCCATTAAGTTGTGAACTGTAGAGTTAATCCAACGACGACGTTGGGATAATAAAACTTTAAACTTATCTGGAACAACAGTCTTACATGCTGCTTTAGGAACAAACACTTGATGTCTAGTTGGGAAAGCTCTCAACATCAACGATGACAAATATCTATCCTCCCCCAACAATAATAAATTCTTCTTATGCAATGAATCTAAAATATTTTCTGAATATTTTTCAACAATATCAGAATTAGCTAAAATTGGGACCCAAGTATTATAATCTTTAGGTGATTTAATACGATACATAGAGAAACAACCTGGTAAACAAGTTACAGAACCAAAGACAGATTCAAAAGCCTTAGCTTGATGATGTGAAATATAGTATTCAAAAACCTGAATGGCTGTAACCCATGAATCTCTCTTATTTGAAATCTTGGTTTCACCACAAAGACCCATAATTTCAGGGTGTTTAACCATTTCAGCATCCATATGAGTTAAACAATCTGGATAAACTAACGTATCTGCATCAACCATTAAAACAGTTTCATAAAATGTAGCCATAATACCAGTAACTTGCCAAATTGCTTTCATCATTTCAAATTGTAGTTCAGACATTCTCTCATTATATGTAATTGCCTGTAAGAAACCCATCAAAATGATTTGAGAATCACGCTTACCTCTATTACCTGGTTTAGCACTTGACATTTCAGCAGGGGTACCACATTTAACAATCAATAAAACTGGGGTTTTTTGTTGTTTTTCTTGAGGAACAGAATCAGTATATTTATAAAAACCAGCGTATACTTTGGCCATATTATGTCTCTTGGTACCTTGTGCAACAGAAACATAAGAATAAGGTTGAACCTCCTCCGGTGGTGCAACAAAATCTTGCATTAAACCCAAACATATATCAGGAGTTGTTTTATCATTACCTGAACCAGTAATTAGACCATCACAAATAACAACAATCAACTTATGTGAATTGGGATAATCAGTTGTTGCGATAGAATCCAGGGTCGTTCTGATACCTTCTTCGTCTTCAGAATAACAGGTGACTAAACACATAGTATGGATCAAAGGATAGTTAAAAGGTTCCCAGTTCGTTGGAGGTTGTGGAATAACTTCATTTGAAATTAAATCCGTACCTAGCGTTTGCATATCCTCATCATCATGTAGCATTGGAACAGGAGATTTAAAAGGATCAGTCAAATCTAGATTGGAGTGTGAATTCATTAATAATGATTGGCGAGAAGCCATTCTTGAATGTGTTTTCAGATGGCCCAAATTGCCATCATTACCCTTAGCCATACGATAAGCCTCTGTAGTCATTGTAATATATCTTGGATTATAAGATGAGGTTGGTTGTTGTTGGCCATCACCAACAAATTCCGAAATATCACTAGCCCATGTTAATCTAATACCTTTACGTCTAGTTTGTTTGGAATGATAATTAGCTCTACGTTGCTGTGGAACGATAGGTAAATTAACAGCAGTTGAATCATTAACCCATTCCTCAATTTTCTTATTTCTTTGTGCCATTTCTTTAATTGGTGTATAAGAAGCACCCTGCTTTGGAGAAACAACCCACTTGAAATAACAAGCAACAAAAAATTTAACAGCAACAATAGACAACACAAAAACTAAGGATACGTATAAAACGATGGTAGCAGCAATACAACCAATTGTTGAAACATCAACAACGCCAACCTTAACTGTTTCAACTAAACAATTGGCAGCTGTTCTTTCATGAGGTTCAGCCAAAAGTAAAGATATATCATGTCCTTGCATTGCCTGGTCATGTCTTATTTTATCAAATAATTCGGGATATTCAAGATCATCAGTCTGAAACCAATCTAGTAGATCCATGTCTAAAACATGACCGTTATAGACAACCAGATTTCTTGAAGAGTTAGCAATTGCATTCCAAGTAAAGTAAAGATCACCTTGAACTTTCAAAGAATAGAAACTTTTTCTAGCGTTACTTGACGTATGACATGCATAACCATCATAATATTCAGTTGTGAAATTTGGAGAAGTACCACCATATAAATCTCTCACCTTACAAGGCATATACCAAGCTAAATTTTCACCATCAAACGGAATGGAAGAATTGGATTTTGGAGTAATAAGGCCTTTACAATTACCATTAACATTTTGAAATAAAAAAGAAGCATCCATCCCCCCAGCATTAACAGGAGGATATAAAATATTAGTACCAGCATCAATTCCAGCAGCAGCAGGATGGACAGACGAAGACAAATCATACGCTCTACCATTTATAATCAAATTCCCGGTCGTTATATCATGAGATTTTAATCTTGGTGATTGGCCAACACATGTAGTTCTAGTAAAACCAAAAGTTAAGAAAGCAATAATACCACCAATACATAAGATAATAGTAATTAATCCCATTTTTTCTCGCCAGGCATATTGTCTTTCAGGAGAATCCAATCCAATTAATCTCAGAAGAGGAGCTGGTGCCCAGAAAGTGACAGTATAACAAAAGACTTTCCAGTATGGAAAACCAGTATGACTTTCTTCTAAATCTATTCTTCTTGGAGGTAGAGATGAATAGGCATTGTTTAAAGGAACTTTTTCGTCTTGAATATCTTCATCATTTGAACCAGATTGCTCTTCTTTTGCTCCCATAGTTGTAGTAGCTCCAGGATTCACCATCGGTGATATACTTTGTGGTAACTTCGGTGTTGTTTGTGAAGAAATCGGCTGTGTAATCTGTGGTTGTTGGTTTGAAGAAGAGCCCATTTGTGGGGGTACTTTTAAGATATTAGGATATGAGCCATCATTAGGATCCTGTGATATTTTAGGAGTTGAAAAAGAAGCATTTGAATTAGCTGGAGAATTTGAATTAAAAGGATCTAATTTATTAGGGGGTGCCAAATCATCCATTGGTATCATATTGTTATGTGTAGCAGATAAAGAGGATTGATCTGTCGATAACTGTGGTTCTTGATAACTCCGAACTGCTTGAGATGCATTACTTTTGGATCTATTAATAGTTGAAGCTGATGTTGAAGCTGAACTACGCTTTGATCTTTCTCTTCTGATCAGTGATTTCTTTCTACCCATATTTTGACCCGATTCCGGATCAAACTGTAAATATCCATTATTTGCTGATCTATTGCTATTACCTGACAGAGCACTAAAGGGATGTGAACTCATTTTGAGAAAGAACTAAATTTTAAACAGGTGTTCAATTCCTCAAATTAAAATCAAATTTTTTGTGCGTGTTTCAGTTATAGTTGAAGTCGTTAATACGGAACAAGAAGACACAAATGACAACAAATGTATAAGATAAAACAGAATGTTCTTAACAGTGAATAACTTTTTGGAGATCAAGAAAATGTTGTGTCGAAAGGATGGAAAAGGAAAACAGGGAAATGACAAAAGTATGCCGATTACCCTCGATCTCAAAATAAAATATTAAAATTTGGTGGTTTTGTTTATGTTTCACTGGCAATTTGAGAATTTGAGACTTTAAAATTGTACCGTGAGTGGCATTGTCTCTATCTTTTTACGGTAATTCGGTACAATTAACGATCTTAAAAATATTTACATTACATTTAGTGGATGTTTACATTATATCCAGTGGATATTTATATTATGATCCAGTCCCTCCCTGTCTGGTTGTAAAAAAAAGTCTGTCTATTCTTCTTGTGCTAACTAAATTCCGACCAATGATTTCCAAAGGTAAAATGAATAAACACCAGTGTTCAAATTATTGTATTTGATCTCTAATGGAAGCCGCATTTGACAATAGCCAAGCTCAGGATCAAACCAAAGAAATGCTCAGTAAACAATGTAATTATTTTTTAGTAATTAAATATTAAGACATTCTACAGTGCAAATTAAAGATCTGGAAACATGTTCATTATAACAACCACTCCAAAGTTACAAAGCCTACTACAAGGTCATAACCTCCTTCGTTGGATAAATGTGTTGAAATATAAGTTGGTTGCCACATTTTTTTTTCCACCAATGAACCAATAATAAATTTAATTGATTTTATAGTTCAAATTTCAAAAATAGAATTCGGCATATGGCCCCGTTTAGCAAATTTGAAATTCTGGTCGCTATTAATGAATCACGTGGCAATAATCGTCGATCGACATAACACGTAAACAGTAGCCGCATTTATACACGTTAGGAAATATTTCCTTTTTGGGAGTTAATTAGAATCTAGCAGATGTGAGACAAACGCCAAACTATTTTTTTTGTTTTACGTGTAGGTGTAGGTAAGTAGGTAAATTCTGAGTCTGATGTTAATGAACTTGGTCTTTCAATAGATTCATCCTTTTTCTTAAATACTACACACAACAGCAATAAGAACAATAAAACTCAGAAAATGTCTGATAATAGATCTCCTAGAAAGAGACAAATTGAAAATGATGGCTATGGATCTGATTCGGAGCAACAACAACCTCAAACTCCATCTCATTCTTCAAACCCACCTTCTTCCATTGCTTCTTCTCCAAATTTTGCTGCTTCTGGTTTAGCCTCTTCTCCTGCTTTACCACCTTTTGAACCTGATGAAGAAGATGATGAAGCAAGACAATTATTGGATGATGAAGATGAACGACAAGAAAGATTGGAAGAAGAAACTGGTGTTGATTTAATTGATGATGATATGCTTAGAGATTACGCTGCTAGACCTAATGAAGATAATTATGAAACTCAAGATATTGATGATAATGAGTATGAGTCAATGGATGCTACTGATAGAAGACATGTCGATAGAATGTTAAACACAAGAGATGAGTTAAGAAGAGGTACAAATTTAGATTTGGATAATGATTTCGATCAAGATACTTTGGCTAGAGATGAGCACAATTTACCTATTCAACAACGTAGAAGAAGACATAGATATGATGAAGATAGATTTGAGGATTTTGATGATTTTGATCCCACTAATGATGATATGTCAATAGAAGAATTAGGACAGGTTAAAGCTCCATCCATTCTAGAATGGATCATTACGCCAAATGTTACTAGATCAATTGCTATTGAATTGAAAAAATTCTTATTAGAATATACAGATAATGAGGGTCATTCTGTTTATGGTAGTAGAGTCAGAACTTTAGGTGAACAGAATAGTGAATCTTTAGAAGTTTCCTACAGTCATTTACTACATTCAAAAGCCATCTTAGCATTATTCTTAACTACCTGTCCTGAAGAAATTTTGAAAATTTTTGATGTTGTCGCAATGGAAGCTGTTGAGTTGCATTATCCTGACTATCAGCAAATTCATTCTGAAATTCATGTGAGAATTTCAGATTTCCCAACTATTAACAATTTGAGAGAATTGAGGGAGTCAAATTTAAATTCCCTAGTTAGAGTTACTGGTGTTGTTACTAGAAGAACCGGTGTTTTTCCACAATTGAAATACGTTAAATTTGATTGTTTGAAATGTGGTGCTGTGCTAGGCCCTTATTTCCAAGATTCAAATCAAGAAGTTAAAGTTTCCTTCTGTACAAACTGTCAAGCTCGTGGTCCTTTTAGAATGAATTCAGAAAAAACATTATACAGAAATTATCAAAGAATTACACTACAAGAATCTCCAGGTTCTGTTCCAGCTGGTAGATTACCTAGACATAAAGAAGTCATCTTGTTATGGGATTTGGTTGATTTAGCTAAACCTGGTGAAGAAATTGAAGTTACTGGTGTTTATAAAAATTCTTATGATGGTACATTAAATGCCAAAAATGGGTTCCCCGTTTTTGCTACTGTTATTGAAGCTAATTCTATCAAGAGAAGAGAAGGTGCTACCAGAGATACTGTTGATTCAACTTCAATTGATGGGGGGTTATCACCTTTTCAATGGACTGAGGATGAAGAAAAGAAGATTAGACAATTATCAAGGGATAAAGGTATTATCGATAAAATCATTTCTTCAATGGCTCCTTCAATCTATGGACACAAAGATATTAAAACAGCAATTGCTTGTTCTTTATTCGGTGGTGTTCCCAAAGATGTTAATGGTAAACATTCAATTAGAGGTGATATTAATGTTTTAATGTTAGGTGATCCGGGTACAGCCAAATCACAAATTTTAAAATATGTTGAAAAAACAGCCAATAGAGCTGTGTTTGCGACTGGTCAAGGTGCTTCTGCCGTTGGTTTGACTGCATCTGTTCGTAAGGATCCAGTTACTAAAGAATGGACACTAGAAGGTGGTGCTTTAGTTTTGGCTGATAAAGGTGTTTGTATGATTGATGAATTTGATAAAATGAATGATCAAGATAGAACTTCTATTCATGAAGCTATGGAACAACAATCTATTTCAATTTCAAAGGCTGGTATTGTTACGACATTACAAGCAAGATGTTCAATCATTGCAGCTGCCAATCCGATCGGTGGTAGATACAATTCAACTTTAAACTTACTACAAAATGTTAATTTAACTGAACCTATTTTATCTAGATTTGATATTGTTTGTGTTGTTAAAGATTTAGTTAATCCTGAATCTGATGAAAGACTAGCTAATTTTGTGATTGATTCTCATATCAGATCACATCCATTGACAGAAGGTGACGATGATGAACAGCAGAATAATGACGATTCAATGATACAAGATAGCGATTCAGATAATGACGAAGAGGAGATCAACACGAGAAGAAGAAAAGCACAAGAATTGAGAAAACAAAAAGAATCAGAAATTTCACCCATTCCTCAAGATTTCTTAATCAAGTATATCCACTATGCAAGAACTAAAATCCAACCGAAATTGAATCAAATGGATATGGATAAAGTTTCAAGAGTGTATGCTGATTTAAGAAGAGAGTCAAACACTACCGGTTCATTCCCTATTACAGTCAGACACTTAGAGAGTATTTTAAGAACAGCTGAAAGTTTTGCTAAGATGAGATTAAGTGAATATGTCAGTTCTAGAGATTTGGATAGAGCTATTAAGGTTACTATTGATAGTTTTGTTGGTGCTCAAAAGGTTAGCGTTAAAAAACAATTACAAAGATCGTTCATGAAGTATACACTGCCTAGTAGAAGACAACAGACTGCTGCTAATTAACAGAGTTAATTCCTTTTCTTCTTTCGTTTAAGTTTTATATACCTTTTTTTCTTTACCTGCCTCTGATCATTTATTAGTTAATATTAATATTTTTGTGCTATTTTGTGATTGTATTTATAGTTCTCTTTTCGTGTTTTTTAAGTGATGATTACTCCTTTTAGTTAATTTTATTATCATTTCATTCTCTTACTTATTTTTTGTTTTAAACTTGGGTTTTCATTTTGCTGGAATTATATGAGGATAGATAGTAATTGTAAAGGTAAACAAAGACCAGAAACTAACATTTAGTCCTATAGGAGAGGGGGCGTACCTATTCTATAATTCCTGAAATAAAGATACACAAGATTAGTTCAAACTATGAAGCTTTTACTCAAATGGTAATATTGGTGATGGATCAAATAAAAATTCAAAACAAAGCATAAAGTAAAAAACTAGAGAGAGAAACAGTGTTCCAAAAATAACAATAAATGATATGTTAGAGCAATAAAAGTTAAACAACCAAGAATACAAAATAACTAATAATAATAGAAAAAGGAAAAATTCAAAGCTAAGAAAAAAAACAAATATTTTTTCAATTGTGAATGAAGCAAATAAAGGAACAAGAAAGCGAAAAAAAAATCTATAAAACAAAAAAATAAGTTAAACAAAAGAGAGTGTACATATCCACAAAATAATAAAATAATAATGAAGATTCTAAACAACAAAAGCAGTGACATCGAGTAAAATCTAAGACAAAACTTGATAGAAGGAAAGACTAAACACAATAATGAAAGTAAAGAGGGGGAGGTACGTTATAAAAAGAGTGGTCATATAAGTCTAAGATAGTATATTCTGAAAATAATAAACATTGTAGATTTGACCTAAAAGTAACAAGCTTACAATGTAAACTAATAACCATTATAACTGCTACCATCACCATCACCATCACCATCACCATCATTTCTAACACATTCTTTTTGCACATTATCGTGGTTATCATTAGGATAATACAACATCTCATCATCACTAATTTCCAATTGGTTGTTCATCCCTATAAACTGTTGTTGTTGTTGAGGTTGTTGTTGAGGTTGTTGTTGAGGTTGTTGTTGAGTAAAAGGTGATTGGATTTCTTGTTCGTACGGCGAGTCGGTGTATGGAGATCGGATCTGTTGACTGTAAGATGGTTGATTTTGAAATTGTTGCTGATTGTGATCCACAGAAAATTCATTTAGCATACTGGTCAATTCACTATCTTTTCCTTTTAGCTTGCTTCTTAAGTGTTTAAATCTATCGTTATTAATAGTATCAACATTAATTTCATCATCTCCTTCAGTATCGTTATCTAAAACAGGATACTTTTGGGTGCTCCATGTAGAATCACCTATCTCATGCTCAATATCATGACCATTTTCTTGCATCCAATTAATTAAAAGTTGAGACTCGTGGCTTTGTTGAAGAAATGGTATTAAAACGCCAAATTCAAGCATTATAACATCAGGATTTGAGCGGATTGTAATTTCTTCATCTTTTGACTGAAATAATGGTAGCTGTTCAGTTTTAACCAAATGATTAATGAAAATATCAACATTTGGAAACTGTGTATGTTGACAAACTGGACATTGTAAAAAAATTGATATTCCATCTGATCTAGATAAGGTAAATGGAATATTTGAGGAAAATGCATTAGAAACAATATTTGATGGTTGATAAAATGGCGTTGTTGGAGTTGGAATTTGTTGTATTTGAATTGGATTAGGTTCTGGAGTACTTGAAACAGAATTATAAGTCATGTTACCAAGTCCGGTAATACCATCAGGTGTTACAGTTGTACTATGCGATAGTGAAGAGTCAGCAGCAGTTGTTGTTGTATATGAAGAATATGAAGAGTATTTGTTGACAGATGGTTTAAGTTTAGGTATTGATTTCTGGGATTGGGAAGGTAATCTAGGTATTTTATAAATAGAATTTGGTGAGCTAGAGGAAGTCGTGAAATTGTTGTCTGACATTTCTTGTTTTAAAGTGGAAGTTGTCTGTTGAAGTGATGATATGGTTTGATTAGCGTATTGTTGTTGAATATTTAGCAAATTAAGAAGCTCCAGCTGGGACATTGTAGTCTGATCTGAGTCTAGTTGCATTTTGGCTTATAGGTTCGCAAGATTATCCAGGTTTAGTGTTTATTTCTCTACTTCTCTTGATAAAAGTCATTTTACTTATTCGAAATGAATTAATACCCGCTTACGTAACTTAGAGCGCGGGTTTTAAATAGTCGCGTCGGTCATGAGAGTAAGTCGATTCCATAGGCTACCTCCCATACAGTTCGGCCAAATTACCGATTCTTATTTAAGAGTCTAAACACAGCCTTGGACTAAATTCAAAAATATCTTAACTCTATAACGAAAATGACGCCCGTCTGAGTCTGCTTATTTTTTATTTACAACAACTCTTTCTACTATTACTATTACTATCACAATTGCTATTACTATTAAAATATCAACAGGAACACGAAAACAGACTAATTTTCTTGGTAATGACCTCTTCCGCACAATCCCTCCATCAATCGAATTCGGCATCTCTTGCTCAGAAACCAAATTCAAATGGTAAGCCTATCTCTGCTTCCAAAATCTACACTTTCATTCCGAATCAAATCGGTCTCTTGAGAGTTGTCACTCTAGTAGCATCTTTTTTTACAATGAAAAATCATCCAAAATTCACAATGTGCTGCTTATATTCAGTTTCATGTTTATTGGATGCGTTTGATGGTTATGCTGCTAGAAAATATGGCCAGTCTACAAAATTTGGTTCCGTGTTAGATATGGTTACGGATAGATGTTCAACAAGTTCATTGATTGTGTATCTTACTGTTATTTATCCAGAATGGGTCATTGTCTGGCAATTTTTGGTCTCATTGGATTTAGCAAGTCATTATATTCACATGTATGCTACTATTTCATCTGGTTCTACATCACATAAAAAACTAAATAAAGATACAAACATCTTGTTAAGATTATACTATGAAAATAGAACAGTCTTATTCTTTGTCTGTGCCTTGAATGAATTGTTTTACATGGCTGTGTATTTAGATTATTATGATTTCACAAAATTGTCTTTTATTGGTATCAGTTTTCCTAGATTGTTGGTTTACTTGTCTGCTCCTACTTGGGCTTTCAAACAATTCATGAATGTGTTTCAAATGATTAATGCATGTAACATTCTAACTGAAATAGACGCTAAAGATTATAATGAAAGAAATAAGTTATATTGAATTTGTTTGTTTTCAAGAGATTACCGTTCATGTTGAGGTTAATTGCTCTATCAACTACATTACAACCTCAACTTTACTATATTTTTATATTTGTTATTCTTTTTAATACAATGCTAAGAAATAGATATTTTGTACTTTATTTTGGAGAAATAAATTCTCAAGATAGTCATCTTTGTTGACTTTATATTGGTGCTTATAGTTAGTTCTGTCATCAGAGTTTTAATTGTTTTTTTTCTTAATTTTACTCTTTTTTTCACCTGCTTATCTTTGTCTTTGCAATATACACTTTCCATACTTTTTACTTTATTTTTGTTTAGGTTTTTTCGTATCACTATTTATCGAATTTATTTATTCTCTTTAGAAAGTAAGGGATCTTTTTTACATTAATAGCTAATTGCTAATTACTTACTATAATGTTTTGTTATATCCTGCCATCCAAATATCAAACACAGGTTTTCAGATTTTTTTGATTTGTTTTATATTTTTCTTAATGATTTATAAAAAATTTTCCAATTTACAAAAGAACAGGAGAGGTGGTAAAACACTAAAAAAAGGATTGAGGACAAAAGAATATAAATGCAATAATAATAACTTTTATAGAAAATATCAAAACAAAGATACATAGAGAACTTAATTTAATAATGACATTAATTAATTAATTAATTAATAATATAAGTACACGTGCGATAGCTACAGTATGGTATTCACTGCATTCTCTAGTAAAATCATAGCAACAGTTAATGGCCATTCAATAGTATGATAAATCACTAGAATAGTAGCCACTAGTTTCACCAGTATTCTTGACATCATACAAAAACTTCGATGATGGGCGTTTGATCCTATCATCAAACATACTTCTATTAGCACCACCACCTATAGGTGATGCAATATTGGTGTTACCTACGGTTGATATGTTTCCCATAGATTTTCTAGACTGAACCAATCTTTCTTTGATCTGGTCTGGGCTTGATGAATTCAATAAGGTCATTGTCTGTTGCTGTTGTTGCTGCTGGGTTGAGTTATAAGGTGTTGTGATTGTTCCTAATTTCATTCCTGCAAATGATCTAGATATATCCAATGCTGCAAATGATGTATCACGACCTTGCTGAATTGATCTTAACGATGTGTCCGACAATCTAATCGGTTCACTAGTTGGCTTAATTATTGTTGGCTTATCTAATGATGAAATCGCTGATGCTTTTTGTTGTGTTTTGGTGGAATTTGGAATATAATCTTCTGTGTAATCTGTTGATGATGTAAAAGTGGAAAGTACTGGTAAACCTAATAGCTTTCTTTGTTTGTCTGTTAATGGTAAATCTAAGCATTTATCTTGTGGTTTTAGTAATCTTATCAAACTGAATACAATATTAAAACTCAATAGAAAAGAAATTATGTAGTCGATATAATATCCATATCGGTATATTTTTGAACTATTTGAAATTACTAAAATTTTATGAAGTTGTAAATTAACCAAAATTAATTGAACTAATGCTTTCAAAAATTTATATAACAACACAAGAAATGAATTTATTAATAGTTTCCTAGTTTCTTGATCTTTATTGATTATCCTTTTTAATGCTAATTCAACATACGGATTATCTAAATCAGTGGCCGTGCTACCTTCACTTGATGGTGGTACTGTTATTGGTTCTTGTTTCAAGCTCATTGTAGGGACTTGCTGCTGGTGAATTTCATTAATTTGAAAGTTTCCTGACGGATGAGATGTATTCAATCCTCTTTTTGACCTAAATATTGAACTTTGATGAATATTCGCATTTAATTGAGGTGCTGTAAATGTTGGTGTATAATATTTTGATTGTTGTTGTTTAATTTTATCTTTCAGCAAAGAAGTAGAAGGTGTAGTCAATAGTCTACCACGATCATTAATTGATGGTGATGAAGTTATGAATGAATGAGATAAATTTTTTTCTGTGCCGTTGGTAAAAGTTAAAGGGGTTGAACGGATCGATGCTCTTGGGTTCGAAGTTAATGGAGATTTAAATGGGGATTCAACCAATGGCTTAATTGGTGTGTAAGATGAAATATTACTTATTGGAGGAATATATCCAGATATATTACTATTATTTGCAATAGTTTTATTTGATTGGTGTTGTG
Organism: Ambrosiozyma ambrosiae; assembly: GCA_003705185.2. Taxonomy (NCBI): domain Eukaryota; kingdom Fungi; phylum Ascomycota; class Pichiomycetes; order Pichiales; family Pichiaceae; genus Ambrosiozyma; species Ambrosiozyma ambrosiae. Next base: position 136,640 of record PPHU02000027.1, on the reverse strand, counting down.
ATTGTTTGTTATTAGACGAATTAACAGTAGCTGTATCGCCAAGTGAAGTTAAACCAGCTCTTCTTCTGGCATTCAAAAAAGTATCTTCCTGGGACAAAAACGAAGAGTTAGCTGTGGAGGCCAATGTTGATTCGTGAAACATCCTCGAGAGTTCTGCAAAGGGTGAGAGGGACTTAGGAAGAGTTGCGAGTGGCCAAGTCGTATAGTCTTCCTCTTTGAAATTAGATCAAACTGTTTCAGTTTGTTTTGTGAGATCAAATCAAAATTTAAAGGTCGTGCGCGAGCAAGTTCTAGTGAAAAGGGTAAAACAGTTAGACGTCCAACCCATCTAACTTCTATTAACAGTTTCTTTTTCTTATTAACCATCAATTAAGCTAAAAATCAATTATCATGTGTTTTTTTTCATTGGCTATTCAAAGCTTTTTATGTTGATTCTACTTTATCCAATTCCGTGAAATGAGAATTGGCTTTCTGGTTCCTCGAGTTTTTCAGTCCCATCTTTCTTTTCTACATTGTTAAACACAATTTCCGGTTAAAACGGTTTGAATTTAGACATGCTCTAATATTTTTAATTTTAGTTAGACACAAATTATTTTCACCTCAACTAATATCTAATCCAACTTATGATTTACCAACCTCATTATTCAATCATACTTATGAGTTACCATCTTTGAAAACCATAGAATACCTAAGGTCAACTAAGGCTACAGGAAGCATGTGGCAATGAACTCGTGATATATGGATGACTACCAACTTTAGTGGTTGTACTGTTGAAATGGGTGTTGTCGAAGGTTATTATTATAAATACTACGCATTTAACGAAGGTCATTGCTATGATAAAGAATTTACTGGTGATAAAGAGTTCATTAAAAAAGCTTTACGTGAATTTCTTAACGAGCTAAGCAATTTAAGAATTTCAAATACATATTCTGCTTGTCATTATTCTTACAATAAGAAATATGAGAATCGTAAAGGTACCCTTATGTTTGGTACAAATGTAGCTGTTTGGTCTATGCCTTTATCAAGTTCAATATATTTAGGTGTATTTTATCATCCCCGCCAAAATCGAATAAACAGTGAGATAGTTTGAAAACAGGTGCCTGTTTTTTTTGTTTTTTCATTTCCTTCACAATAGATAGTCTTTTATTTCCTTTTTTTTGCTACTATTTATTGTCATACTATTTGCTATTTTTGTTGTTGTTTAGATACATTCTCATTCGCAGTTCTTTTTAATCTTCTCATGTTGTATTTTTTTAATTAACTTACTTTTCTTCATTTATGCATTTTTTGGGTTTATGCTCTAAACTAATGGATCTTTTCAGGATTCAATGAATATAGGGTTTTTAGCTTTTTAGAATCAAAATCCTGAACAAGCATTGTATTGCTCAACATTACCTGTAGTTCCATGCTAAGCAGCATATTAATTTATGCATACTTTTGGAATTAAAATTAAAGATATTGCTTTAAGATGATGAAATATAAGAAAATACGTTTAGCGCACTAGTGTTTGATCGAAAGGTGAAAAACTAAAAAACAGTATGGGCCTATTAAAAGTAGAACATTTGTTGTACTCATTAATATAGTGTACAAATCCTCATTGTACTCTATTTCCTCCATTAAAATGACTATTATTTTATGGTAGAGATCTAGATGAATTAAGTATCCTATCTGATGAGTAGAAATACTTAGACATTACAAAATTAAATCTTCCAACTGATTTTGAACCTTATCTCTTGATCGCGATTGGAAAAAACACTTATAAATTTATAAGCTAGCCATTGCATTATAAAAGGTAAAGCCATTGTCCCATCCTCCTAGCTATCTAAAAAAATTTGATAAATTATAAGAATTGTATGACTTTACCATGAGTGTAACACAGTTTTTGATTTCTTTTTTATTCCTCCTCTGTCCGATACCTATACTTTACTTAATTGACTATCTTCTTCATTTAAGACCAAACTTTAAAAGAATCATAACTTTGACAATTATATGGAGACTAGGTTCCATCATAACTTTTATTACATCCCCATCGGCACTGATAACAGCTCCTCCAATGATGATATCTACAAAATATTTCGATTCAGCTAGTGTCTCTGCTTCTGGAGCTAATATTCTAGACTTACCATATACACAGCAGGTCTGCCAATACAGTCCTGAGGTCCTATTGCAGATGGGACAGGATTGGTGGGAGAGAACAGAAATGGGTGGCCACACTACTGATTTTGGTCGTATTGGAGGATATTATTATAAATTTTATGCAGTTCAAGATGGAGTTAATTCGCCCGTTTATCATGATAAATTGACATATATTGGTGCAATTGAATTTTTAAACTCTAAATTAGGTGGTTCTATTATTGGCGTTAATTCTTATAGTCTTGCTGTTTACGATGGAGATGATTGGGAAGCTATGATTATTATTGGTCCTTCTGCTTCTGTTTTATATTCTAATCTTGCTAACACTAAATTTATGGGACGATATTATAGAAATGTCAGTTTGAAATCTATATAGATCACCATGCTTCATTTTTTTCGTTGAAAATATAATAATTAAGATGGGTGGACTAAGTCTAATAGAAATGGAACAGAAGTTTGAAATTTAGTATCAATTCGTCTAATTGAAGCACGTTGAACTTAAGCTATATAAATGAGTTATATTCAGTTAAATACTTCAAAGCAAGAGTAGCCTATAAACAAATAGAAAAAGTAAAAAAATAAACTGTGAGTGAAAGTAAAGCAAAAAGTATAATCTATTTATCATCTAAAGACCAGTATCCTGGGAATAAGTAGTGCATTTTATTTAATAAAGCTTGATCTCTTGAACCTTGCTTAGTACTAACTGAGAACCTCATAGTATGAGCTAAATCATTACCAATTTCACCAGATTTCAGTTTTGGTTCTAAAACTTCAATTAATTTTTCAGCAACAATGTGAGCGTTGGCACTATTAGCAGATAAGTTACCGACGACAGTTTCAACTGTAACTGGCTCTTCAGATTCATTCCAAGCATCGTAATCAGTTGACATACAAATCATTTGATAAGAAATTTCGGCTTCTCTAGCTAACTTAGATTCTGGAATACAAGACATGTTGATAATCGAACCACCCCAAGATTTATACAATCTTGATTCAGCTCTAGTGGAAAAGGCAGGGCCTTCCATACAAATCAAAGTGATATCATCCTTTTCAGTTTCCCTGTTATGTAATTTAACATTATCACCTTGTAAGATATCAGCACAAGAATCGCTTATCAATTTATTGAGCTTTAAATCAAAAGGTTCACCAAAACCAGCATGAGCAACAAACCCTTTCTCAAAAAAAGTTGATTTTCTAATACCCTTAGTTCTATCAATAATTTGATTTGGAATGACAAAATCACGAGGCTTGATATGCTTTTGTAAGGAACCAACAGCACTAAAAGCAATAATTGCTTTAACACCCAATTTTTTTAAAGCGGCGATATTAGCTTGATTTGGAACATCTGAAGGTAAGTAATCGTGATGAGGACCATGTCTTGCCAAAAATGCAACTGGAAAACCATCTTTAGTTCTAGAGATGGATATTGGAGAAGATGGGAATCCCCAAGGAGTGGAGACAGTCAATTGTGCAACTGGTTTCAATGAATCTAGTTTGTATAAACCTGTACCACCGATAATGGCAAGTGTAACAGGCTCGTGGAATTCATGTGGGAGTTGTTTGGAGGACATTTTCAATGCTGTTCTAGCTAATTTGTTAGAGAAGAATTGGACTATTTTTGAAGATAAACTTAGAATGGGAGGTGCTACTGAAGACGAATAGTCGACCGTTTTATAGACACCACAGTTGTGTTTCTGGATATGTTTATTTAAAATTTTCTTATCGCTTCTCGGCACGTTGTTTATTACCACAGTTCAACAGAATAAATATCAGTCACATGTGAGAGGTTCTATCTATAGTTCTATCAACACAGATTACAATATTTCAATCTACTTCAACAATTTTGATCCAGAATGGAGAATTGGAATCAATGTTGTGTCCAGTCTATAGAATCTCATGAGACGCGTTTGGGGTTTAATACTTTATAGTCATTGTGCTCCATGCTGCTGATTAACTGTCCACTGTTCTATTGCTTATATTAGGTTAACCAGTCAGGACAACTGTTTTTAATATTTGTATCTAAGCTTAATCAGCTGCACATTAATCAATCTTCTGAAATCGAGTTTTTAAAATTTATTTAGTTGTAGAAGCCACTAGACTGATAGACGAACAATATACAATTACAAAAACTCATAGCTCACAAAGCATCCAATCTATCATTAATCTCTTGAGGGGATAATTTTTTAAATCTAGGACCACTCACGCTTTCTGCACCTTCAAAGCCCAACAGATCATCGTTTTGTACCCCAATGATGCAGATCTCAACTGTATCACCATTCATGTCACCTTCAATTGACTCTTTCAAAGTTAATAATGCAATATGTATAGCATCTTCCAATTCTAACTCCTCATTCCACCTTTTCTCTAAGAATGTTTTTGCTGCATTAGAACCTTTACCTATAGCAGTTGCTTTCCAGGGATAGTAAGAACCAGAAGGATCAACTTGATATAACATGAAACCATTATTTTCATCGTGACCACCTATCAATAATGAAACACCGTATGGTCTGACACCAGCACTTTGGGTTGCTTCTTGCATGATTCTAGCAACATCAGTAACTAAAATCTTAGTTGGTGGATTTTCATTGTAAATTCTTTTGTAATGTGTATGTGCAATTTTTCTTGACTTATCAGTTAAGATTCTGAAATCTGGTCCCATTCCTGCGTATGTCATTCCAATATCTGGTGTTATCTTAACAGTTTTTTCAATAAAATCTGAATTCACTAAAATTGATGATGATTTCTTTTCAGTGGCTAGTACAATACCATTGGTGGCCTTTATACCTAGTGAAGTCACACCCTGTTTGACTGCTGCCAATGAATGCTCAATTTGTTTCAATTTACCACTATTTTCACTAAAGTTAGTATATTCATGTCAACTTTGTGGTAATTAAATGGAGGGCGATGATTTGCCTAAATACAAGAAAATACATACCTTGGAGAGAAAGTGGTTAGGGAGAATGAATATCTATCTGCCATTGTTATTGTTTTAGAACAAAAAAAAGTTGTGACTAGAGTATATTCTGATGATCTCGTAATGTTATCTGATAAATGGTTCTTTGATTCTGACCAGTGGCAAAACAACGAACTAGTCCAATACAATAATTTAGAAATTCACAGCCAGGAATTAAGTGGTGCACGGGCGCGTGTTTTCACAGCCAGGAAAAAGTTTTGTATTTCTTCCTTTCAACTAACTTTAATCTTTATGGTGGAAGGAGTTTAGTTTGGCACAGTAATTGACTATTGGTTATTTACCATTGAATTACTTGAAAATGAGTAACAAATCTGGAGCCGCTACAGTGGCGCCTAAGAAACCCAAAGGAAAGTCTAAGAACTCTCATAAACTCAAGAGCAAGGACCAATCTCAAAAGAAATCCAAGAATAAAGATCAATCTCTAAAGAAATCTAAAAGTTATAAGCCAAGATTGATTGGAAAGAAAGCTAGAAGTCGGAAAAATAAGAAGGAAAAGGATGATCAGTCAATAGAGAAAGAAAAAAAGCCTACACTTGTACCTAGAACGAACTCTTTTGGTGCATTGGACGGCATAAATGAGAGTGATTCTGATGATGAAATTTTCAATATCTCTGAAGCATCAGATTCTGAAATTGATGATGAGAATGATACAGAGCATAACAAGAAAGAAGTGCCCGCTCACGTGGTTGATGATGATATAATACTATTAGATTCCGATTCTGATTCTGATAATGACAGTGATGGCTCCATTCACGAGATTGAGAAAATTCAAGCAACTACAGCTAATGATCACAATTCGTTGAAAGATAATGACGATTATATTGGATTTGACATATCCTCTAGTGATGAATCGGAAGAGAAAGATATTCAAGATGATAATAAAGTTCTGTATGGCAACGATGAAAACGAATACTTGAGTAATGATGAAGGACCCTATCATACCAAATCACTTAATCATAAAGCAGGCGATACAAATTCAAAATATCCTTGGATACGGAATAGTGATCATTCTAAACAGATTGAGATTTCCGATTGGCTTACAATTGAGATAAGAGATTTTGCAAAATACATATCACCATCAGCTGATGAGATTCAAGCTAGAAATGAAACTGTTCAAAGATTGAAGTCCCATGTTACATCCATGTGGCCAGATGCTGAACTACATTGTTTTGGATCTTATGCTACTGATCTATACTTACCTGGGTCAGATATTGATATGGTTATTGTATCCAAGAAAAGAAACGGTAAATATGATAATAAATCTTCATTATATCAATTATCTTCTTATCTAAGATCCAACAAATTAGCCATTAACATTGAAACTATAGCTAAAGCCAAGGTTCCAATTATTAAATTTATTGATCCTCAAACTAAAATTCATATTGATATTTCATTTGAGAGAACTAATGGTATTACCGCTGCTGAACTGATTATTTCTTGGATTAAAAGCACCCCTGGCTTAAGAGAATTGGTTCTGATTATCAAACAATTTTTATCAGTTAGAAAATTAAATGTTGTGCACACTGGTGGTTTAGGTGGGTTTGCTACAATTTGTCTAGTATATGCATTTTTAAGACTACATCCTAGAATTATTACTAAATCAATAGATCCTCTAGAAAACTTAGGTGTTTTATTGATAGAATTTTTTGAATTATATGGTTATAATTTTGGTTATGATGAAGTTGCCGTTGCTTTCAAAGAAGGTTCTTATGAACCAATGTACCTACCAAAAAGTAGTAACTTTCAATTACAAGGACGTAACCCATTTACTCTTGCAATTCAAGATCCTCATGATTCAAGTAATAATATTTCAAGAGGTACCTTCAATCTGAGAGATATCAAAAGAGCTTTCGGTGGTGCCTTCGAATTATTAGTGAATAAGTGTTACGATATGAATCTAGCTACCTATAAACAAAGATTAGGTCAGTCTATACTAGGTGATATCATCAGATATAAAGGTAAGCAGAGAGATTTTGAAGATGCTAGGGAACAAGTTGTGAATCATGCTTATGAGGTTGCTAGTGGTAGAGCCGGTAGTAGAGAAGATACAATGTCAGCCTCTTCTGATTTACCTCCATTGCCAAGCGAAAAAGCCGGAATTAATCTTGAAGATTATGAATATACTTTTAATTATGATTCAGATAGTGATACAGATTATTCTCACTTCAAGGCATCTTTTGAGAAATCTCAAAGTAGTAAGAGCAAAAAATCAAAAGAGTTTGATGCTGATAAGTCTAAAGAGATTGATAAGTTAATGGGATTAAAAGATGAAAAGGAAGAAGAGGCTATTTCTACTGTCATTACTTCTAACACAGCCAGTAATGCTTCCAAAGAGCAAGATTTTAGTGATTCAGAGGATGAAAGTGATTATGATCCTACAAATGTCAGAAATTCTGCTAAATCTGTGCTCGATAAGAGCAAGAAAAGAGACTATTGGATGCAGAAATCCGGAATTTGATCAATACTGTCTCACAAATTTTTATCTTTACACGAAATTTTTGTATAATACTGTAATTACTAACGACAATCTTAGAGGAGTGTCTCTTTTTAATATTTGATATTTGGTGTAGCTTAATTCATTTAGGGGGTATGTTGGTCCATATATTAAACACAGAAAAGTAAATAACCTGTTTAGAGGACTGGCTGACTATTTTGAGTCTTGAGGAGTCAGCTTCGACACTAAGAGTAAAATATATTTTCTATTGACTTGCATTCATATATGCAATAAATTTTACTGACAACGAATTATGACCCAGAAAAATTGAACGTCAGTCAGGCAACAAGTAATGTGACGGGTACTCTGATCTAACTCACCTGATTGGGCTTTCAATATTATTACTACTTCAACAAGTGCAGGGTATCAAATAAGAAAGATAAAAAGGAGCAGAATCATGAACCTCCGCCCCCCCCCCCCCAAAAAAAAAAAAATTAAATTCAAGATATGTAGTTCAATTTAAACTAACATGTCCTGATCTTGATATTTATCTTAGAAGATAATTATGGTTCATTGATATGATATTATTGTAACGATTAATCATAAGAGGGAAAGAGTGAATACATTGATGAAAGTTGAAATATATTACATTGAGTCATTATTTTAACTGTTTACATATTCGAGATATAATTTTCCTGGAATTGTCACTAGAGTTATAGTCCCAAGCTTTAATTTTATAAGAAGAATTATTAAGGAACTGAGAGGGTCACATTGATATACTAAAGGTCTTAGTGGCATCATCTAATCCACCAATTAATGGCCAACAATGTTTCCTGGTTTAAGAGAACTGATGTTTACAGTTCTTATCTGATAGTAAACTTAATGTAACGTTTACTTACCACCTTAGAGATATGTAGATTTCAATTGTTGAATAAGGAGATTAAACCAACTAATATGTTGATCCGGCTATTCATAGATTGAGTTTTAGAAAGTCTGCCTTGAATATACAGGTAACTTCATATCCATTCATGCTTTTAAAGAGGATAGTGAAATTTGAACCACTCTTGACATTACTTGCTTGCTGTTTCTTTCCAGACAATATATATATATAACCTTCAATATTCCTAGAAATATCTATCCGTAATGTTTTATGAAAATTAGAGCTTCTGTAATTGTAATTTCTGTTTTTGAAAATTTGATGAAGTGCTGCCATCCTACATTTTACCGAGATTTGAGCCGATCAAACTCAGAGCGGAGATTGACAATTGAAGACAAAATAGCACAAAACTTCGTTACGGGCCAAAACATGAGTTTGGATTTCTTCGTCAATGGTTTAGAAGTTGTACTTAAAAACTAAACTCGGGGTTTCTTTTATTATACTTCTTCTATTCTGAAATTCTAATTGTTTAATCGTTTAATTGTTTACCCTTAAAGAATCAATACGCCTATTACTGTTTCTTTCATAAATAGCTTGAAACATCTAAAATTAGCACAGCTTAATAAAGTGAATGATTAATCAACTATTTAGAATTCATCGTAAGTGCTTTGATTAAAGCAGGTACACTTTGTTTTGGTTATATACTACAGAATTGATCGTTGTGAGGATATGTATTCTGGTGCAGGGGTGCAAACGCGAGGAAATCTGTTGCACAAATTAAACTCCTGAAATTACTCGTGTTTCGTAGATTTCCAGAAAGATAAGCAATCAACTAACTTGCCATTCTATCACATCTCAAGCTTGTGAAAATGGTTGCTTTTGCACCGGATGAGATAGTTCAGTCAATTATCGAAGATATCTGTGTTTCAGATGATGATGGTATAACCTTTTCTGAACTATGGCAGTTTGTTCAAAACAAACTTCAACAAACAGCAATAGATGACTTTTACAAGAAGCTAATTTGGATGTGGTTGTTTGGAACCGATGACTTTTTGATTTATAGGATTAAAGATATTAAGACAGCTAAGAATGGAAAACAAGTTTTGAAGTTGGAAAGGTTGAGCAAATCTCCGTCATTTAAAAACTATAGCAAATTGATTGAAGAAAATGGTGAGGAAAATATTAGACTAAAAGTTGATGAAAATAGAGAGGCCATTTTTTTAACGGGAAATACTGCAGAAAATAATAAGTTAGGTAAATTCCCGTATCAATTATTAAAAATTATTGCTGGCTCGAGAGAAAAGGGTATAACTTCTCCAGATTTATCATCAAAATCAGGCCAAGATAAAAGAAGTCTAACTGGTAGACTTCAAACCTTGGAAAGCGCAGGACTAGTCAAAAGATTTGTCTACATCAATAAAGTAAAGATGTATATAAGTGTTCATACCAAATATCTGGATAAATTCACTTCTATACCAAGGTTTGATCCCATGCAAACAGCTATCACAATCGTTAATTTATTAGAGAAAGCACCGGGTAGCGTAAGAGGTTTGAATGATTTAAGAGGCGAATTAAATTTATTACCAAATAGAAGTGAACTGAGAAGATTTCAAAATTTAACTAGAAAACTTGTGCTGAATGGTATTATTCAAGTTGTTGCGATCCTGAATGAAGAGACTTCTAGAAGATACGTTGGTATCAAACTATTGAAAGAACTTCCGAAAGGTAATTCATTAAAAGAAATATTAGAACGTGTTGATGATAATGATGAGGATGAGGATGATGGCGCTAGTGTTGATCAAGAATTTAGTTCTTTGGTTACCACTGATACAATACAGCTACCGCAATACAATCCTTTCTTCTCTTTACCTTCTCAAGTATATGATTTAGTTGAGGCTAATCCTACCATTAGCAAACCTAATCTTGAAAAGATCATCTGCGGAGGTGTGGGTGCTTCTAGAATTATTTCTAATACTATCGATGCAATGTGTGTTGAAGAATATACTGGGAAGGATAATTGTATTGTCAAATTACTTCATGTTGAAGGTAAAGCCAGAAGTTTTAAGCTGTTAACTGTCCAAGATTATTTAGCTGCCAAAAAGTTAAATTTCACTGAAAAGCCAATAGATGATATTATGGATGGCGATACTAATATGTGTCTAGTTCAGTATTCTCGTGATTTATTTGAGTATGTTTTACGTCGTAAAATCAAGTTGATCAGGTTCAATAATGGAAGGCAACTTGTTTGGTTTGGCTCTAATGAAGATAAATTCGTTGTCTCTAACGTATCTAAATTTCCCGAGGTTGCGAAATTTGTGGTGGATGATGCAACATATGAGCTAGATACAATTAAAGATAAACTAACTATATTGAAGTATAACAAGCCTATTAATATTGAGAAATCACTTGAAGAGCCGTCCCGTGAGACATCGCTGGAATTAATTGCCCCTAATTTTGAAGAGCTGCAACATTTAACTTCAGCTTCTGATCAAGTGTTTAGTCAAGATGAATCTGTCCAGATTGATCAAATTGTTCGTGATATTACTGGTCATGAATCCAATCCAGATGAAACTATCACTTCCATTATTAATACATCAATGATCGATTCCAACAAAACCATTGATATTGACTTTGGTCCTACTAAAAGACGTGAAATATTATTGAATTATATAGATGAAGTTCACTGTTGTGTTGTAAATCAAGAATTAATGAAAATTATGTCCGAAAAATTTCAGGTTAATTACACTATGGATAGGAAAACTATTCTAAAAGATGCAAGAAAGTGGGCCGAGAGAAATATGATTAGAATTATTTCTCATCAATCCACTGGTTGGCATAAACCTTTATCCATGTTAGTATCCATTAAAAACCCTCCAAGTGAAAAGGACATTGAGGAAATGGACAAATATCATGCCACACCATTCCATAATAAGTCAGAGAAAAAGAAAAGATTATCAACAGCTCCAACAGTAAATTTCAACGAAGTTCATTTTCATAAAGTTCCAATTGTTCCACCTGTAAAGATAGCTGAAAAGTCTAACAAATACCAAAGGTTAATGGAATCATCTAAACGTTCTCAAGAGAGATTAAAGAAGTCATCTAAATCAGCCCGAAGAGGTAAGAATGAACTAGAAAAGGAATTTGAAGATATGAAAGATGGCAATGAGAATATAAAAGATTTAGAACGAGGAAGCAGAAAATCTAGAAACGTGAATACAACTAGAGAAGGCCAGAAAGTTGTGGAAATTCAAGAAGCTCAAGATGATGAAGGTGATACACTTGTGGTCAAAAAGAGAAGAAAGCGTAGGGCTGCTTTGAACGATCAAGATGATTTGTTAACTCCACTTATGCGTGATAAGAAAAGAAAAGTAATAAGTAAAAAGCATAAAGACCGTATTGGTACCTCTGGAGCAAGAAGACAGCGTACGAATACCAGACTTCAAAGTAAGGATTTGATGATCTTAGTTAGATGTATTGTTATTGTTCAATCATTAAATAACTCTCAGGGAATTGATTGGCAGAAAATATCAGATTATTTTGGTGGTAAATATTCGTCAGATGTCATGAGAAGACTATGGCCAAAACATAAGAAGATTATTGGCTTTGGATCATTAGAAAAATCAAGAAGAAACTGGGAAAAGATCTTAATAAGTGCTATTGAAAATGATGAGGTTGAAATTCAAGATTTAGAAGATGTCGATTTAACTAAAATGATCGAATTATGGAAATCTATTGACCTTAATGTTTTTAATAGAAAATATGATATTGAACTATATGCCGATTATGATGAAAATTTCAAAGATCAAAGATTTGAACCACATTCTCAACCTAGAGGCACTGAAATTTTTAGAGATTCTATATCAATGATTGAAAGAGAAGAGCAATTGGTCAGGGAAAGATTTATGTACCCTACTACTTATGATATAGAGGCTGAAGCTTTAGACCAAGTCCTTAAGCCAACAGAAGTTGAAATTGCCAGAGCTAAGTTAAAGGCATTATTTGCTACAGGTAAAGATAAGTTTAGCTCTGAACAAGCCAAAAAATTATTTGGATCAATGCCAAATGAAATATATTCTAAAGCTTTAAGTGACTTAGAAGATGATAAAGCTATTGCCTATCTAGGTGATTCTTCCAAGATTAAATTCATGCTAACGGAAAAATTGATGGGTTTATTTGAAACCAAGCTTGATGAAGCATTTTTGGAATCCGCTGTCAGATTTCATGAAGTTACAACAGAAGCAAAGAGTGTTAATAAAGGTATTATTTTGTCTACATTATGTCCTGATGGCGCTTACGTCCCAATAGTGAACTTTGTAGCCAATAAACAGATTGAATTAACTAGAATAGATCAAACGAAACCCGTTTTAGAGACTTACAGCACTAAAGCTCAAGAAAGATCTAGATTAGAAAGTGATTTTATAGTTTCCAAATTCAAGGACATCGAAGTTGATAAAATTAAATCTGTTCCTCCACCTACAGGTGTTCCATGTTCTAGAATTTGGGTGGATTTACAAGGTGATTTTAATAAAGTTTTATTCTTCAAGTGTATTGCCACTTTACTGCGTGCTGTCGTTTATCATCCAGGCGTTCCCTTAAAGCTTTTAATTGCTCGAATGAATCCAGTATTGGAAGCATTTGAAGTTAAAATACTATTAGATTGGCTTGTTGCTAAGAATGCTCTTAGGGCAGGAAAACATTCAGGTTATTGGTTGAAGAGAAATTGGTATCTGACCTTTCACAACACTATTGAATGATTCAGGTTTTTTTAAATGGGTTGACTCTTTTCTTATATGCACTTAATTATTTTCTTTATTAGCCTTTTTTATTGTTATTCAGTTCATGTATTATTTTGTATTTTAGTTATTTAAATTTGTACGCTTGATTACTATCAATTTAATATTTTACTAGATGAGCTAATAGTGTACATTAAACTTCCATATAAAAGATATTAAAATAGAGCTAAAAGTAATAAAATACAGAATTAACGTTAGTAGAGAAATGTTAAACTATAACTTATCAATATCTTCATTTTGCATGGCTTTCTTTCTAAATTCTTCCAATGCTAAATCACGCTTATAGAACTGTACCCTTTTCTTAGTTAATGGATCAGGGGATACAACACCAAAGCTTAAGGGCTTACCGCATTCAGGACATTCTTTTGTACCACGAAGATATTCCCGGAGATTTGATTTTTCAAAAATATGACCACAAACTTCACTAACATAAGGATCAATCATTAATGTACGGGAAATAGGACAAGTTAAATTGACTTTCCCACCATCAACTTCTAAATCATCATCTTCCCCTACTTCTTTAAAAGGTAATGGCTCTGTCGGATGTATTGCCACGAATAAGTTTTTTTCAAATTCTACATTACCTTTATCATTTGATATTTGAATGGACGATCTTTGAATATTCCAAGTGTCTTCTAAAAAGTTAAAGGGCTGTTTTGGGATTGTTTCTGGATTAATGTATAATTGTAACGTTTCAATTGTTAATTCTGGTTCTTGTCTCTCTTGCATTTCATTTTTAAATTTAGCAACACTATTCATGAATTTATGTTGTCTTTCCTTCAAAATAAGGGAACTTTTTGCCAAACTCCTACATTGATTGATTACCAGATCATCTTTAAATAAAGTTTTTTTGCTGGCTTCAAATTGTTCTAATGTAATTTGTTCATTCATTAATCTAGCATGTTCCATTTCAATTTTATTATTAACATATCCAATTAAAGATTCATCTAACTGGAATTTAAGAGATTCTAAGCCACTCAAATTTTCTTTACATAAAATATTGGCATTTAAATGATTCAGTTTGAGAAGACTATTCTTATTTAATGGATAGTAATCTGGAAGTTGCAGTTCTTCTTGAGAAACTTCTATTTTTCCATCTTTATCTCGATATCCTTGTGGAAGCTCTCTCTCTTGCTTAAGCATAACGTTTGAATTGTTGTAAGGATACTATTATTGCTAATGAATCAGTAAGATCTTGTCTAATCATTGATAAACTAAAACAGAATGATTTCAAGACGTGTTGCGGTTCGCGCTTAATGTGCGGCTGGTACAATAATTGTCGGTACACACCACTCTGCTGACGTAATGTCAACACTGCTTCAAAACCGAGCACAATTTTTTGTTCAACAACAGAAGTAAACCAAGCAAAGCCCATCTTGCACGCTGGTTAAGTGATTACAATCGTTCTGATACAAACAACCACAACTGAAAATGCCCACCCAGGAAGAGCTACTGCAGATGTATAGTCAAGTCACTATTCTGCAGAAGATTGTGACTTTGCAGCATATACATTCGTTATATCTAGCAGCACAACAGGCTCAACCTCCTCATAGAGATATTTCCTTCAATATTTTGCAACTCCAGAAAATGATAAACAATAACCCTTTAATAAATCCGGATTTTGATTTACTGGATATAAATGGTTCCCTAAATGCAATTAGACTGAAGAAGCAAAGTGGAAATGCTGCTCAACAGAAAAATATCTTGAATGCAATTCAAATTGTTCAGGTGATTGCAGAAACTCTCTCTATTGAAACCCCAGATGGTCATCATGAGCAGCCTATTCAACAAGTTCCTAAAACCACTGTATTTAAACTATCAAACTTGATAGATGCCAGTTTAGTTAAAGATAGATTGATCAAGATTTTAAATAAATATAAAAACACAACTTTAGATGAAATTACCTCTTTAGAATCTAGTTACAAGAAAAAGAAGAATGAAATTGACTTGATTGAGAATGGTAAAGTTGAAGATAACGTTCTTTATCAAGAATTCATGAAGGGTCTTAATTCTGATAAAAAGAATCTTGCTTCCACAATACAACCTAAATCACAACAAACTCAACAACAGCCGAGACAAACGCAGTTGCAGACCAAACCACACGCAAAAGGTAATGTTCCAATACCTGTTAAGGCTAGATTTCCTACTACAGCCATTACTCCTCGTTTGAATCCACAGCAACAACAGAAGCATGTAACAAATGTGAAATCTTCAGGTTGTGTCGTTGACCCTAAGAAAGAAGCTGTTAAACTCGAACCTAGTGCAAAGGCTGTTTGTACAGATGCTACATGTGCTACAGGGGTAACTGTTGGAATATCAGCAAAAGATATAGCTAATATTATGACAAATTCCAGTCAATTAGATAGTGAGGTTAATCCTTCTACACAAAATAATTACCCAGCTTCAAGTAAGGAATCGACGTCTGAATCATTATCACCTACTTCACGTTCTTCAATCGATGATGTTCCAGCAATGGATCAAAAATCGACAGAAGAGCCATCACAAACCGAAAACATCTCTGTGCAAACAACAAGTCCAACACCAGAAGCTATAACAAAGCAATTTTCTGAGGAACCCCCTGAAAGAGTTCTGCAAAGTAGATCTACCGTACAAAAAGCAATTAATGCAGTTATGGAGGAAGCTGAATCTGCCCCATCTACTCCATCTATTACAAAAACAAAGGATGTAGCCCAACTTGAAAACACTGATAAAGAATCGTCCTCCTCGGAAGAAGCGCCATTTGGCGCTGATACCCCTCAGGCTTCAATAGTTACTGAAGAACAAAAGATTGCAGCTAACGAAACCCTTGTTGTTAATGTATCTGACGAAGGTGATGGTAAAATTGAAGTATCAGGTACCGATAAAATGAATATTATTTCTGAACCTATTGTTCAAGAAAAGCAGAATGAAGTTTCAACGAATGATATTCAAGTAATTGATCAGTCCAATGTTGATAGTAGTAATTGTGGACCAGATATTACTAATGAAGTTGGAAATAATAATAATAACAAGAAATCGGAAGTGGATTTAGCTACACCACCACCTGGATCACACATTTCTCTCTCTCCTCCTCCGCCACCACCTCCACCCGAAAACAAATTGTCCTGTGATACCGATGTTATTGAGGTTATCGATGATATTGATGAGGATAATAGAGATGATACTAGTGTCAATTCTGATACGGTTATTAGTATTTTTGGTAACTCTAAGAATTCAAAGGATAAACATGTTAATAAATTAGTCGATAAACTAAAGAATAAACTAAAGAATAAACTGACTAGTCAAACGAACGATTTAGACATAGAGAAACCAAAAGATGAGCCTGAACACATAGATGCCAACTCTGATGGTCAGGATAATGAAACTCAAATAATTGAAATAGAGAATGATGTTCAAATGAAGGAAGTTGAGTTCAGAGAAAGTCAAGATAACGAAAGATTAAAGGAACCCGAAAATACAATCGAGATAGACTTAAAGAATACACAGGAAACTCAGAAATCTGAGGTTGTCGATACTTTTATTGATGCCACTGAACCTCAAATTCCAAAAGTTAACGTTGTTACACCTCTCGAGGATAATGGTATCACAACAGAAGATTTTAGAAGTGATGATGCCAAAGGAGCTAGATCCGAAATTTTTACTGAACCAATAGTCAAAAATAGAAAGTCTAAAATTGAAAAGAAAATCATCGATACTAGTGATGCTAAAAAACCAATTCAACTTGAATCTAAAAAATCTAAGGATTCATACGTTGAGGATATCCCTGAAGAGGTTCAATCAACCGAGTTAGAGATTACTGAGAAGAAGGAAGGGAATAAGAAAGTGAAGATAGATATCGATGATGAATTGGATGAAAAGGAGCCTTTAAATTCTATGAAGAATGATGATAATCCTTCTGAAGGATTTGTTGAACCATCCGCACCTACACCAGAACCAGCAACTCCTCCTTCAGAATTGGATGATTCAGTACATGCAAGTAAAAGAAAAAGAAGAATTTCTGCTGTTGAAAACTCACCAGGTTCACCAATTCATAAAAATAAGAAATTTCGCACTGTTTCAATACAATTAATAAAGCGGATATCTGAAAATAAATTCTCGTCAATGTTTTTACAACCTGTTAATCAAGAGGATGAGCCCGAATATTATCAACTAATTAAAAAACCTGCTGATTTGAAAAGTTTAATTAAGGACATTAAATCGGGTAAGATTGAAGATTTTGAAGAATTGGAATTCAAGTTGCAGTTAATGTTTAGTAATGCTGTTATGTATAATGATGTATATCAAGAAGAAACTTATCAATGGACTATTGAAATGATGGAAGAAGCTATAGGTTTGATTGAGATGTATAAAGAGACCTCTATGGAGGAATCGTAATTTTTGGGGCTTATTTGTTTTTATTTAATTCATTTCATACTTTATGTATTTTCGGTTTATGTTTTTTGACATTTTGTATTATATTTAAATTTAAGTTATAGCTATTTCCAAGTTCTCTGTCTTTTGAACCTTATTTATTTCTTAGGAAAGATCTTGCGGCATTCAGGAAATCTTAGATCTTGAGACTCTTTAGTTAAATTACGTCAATGCAAAACACAGGGCTAAAAGGGCAGTCAAAACTGTATTATATTCTAAATACAAGACATTAAGAAAACAACATCCATAGTATAACATCCACTATTTATATACACAATGTTTCAAACCTAGCACATCACAAACAGCCTCCATGATAAAAAAGTCCAACAACTTGAATACCTTAGTTGGCAATCAAACTCCACTTAATTATAAATATCAGCTTAAGTAATACTTCAAGGCAAAGGAACTTATCTTCTCATCTGTTCCATTAACTTTTGATTTTGTTCTTGGAACTGGTTACCAACTCTTTCAGAATGCTTCAAGAATTTTTCTGCACATCTATTCAAACAAGTTTCTTCTCTGGAGGTTAATTTAGTGGAGGTGAAATCATTAACACAATCATTAAAGCATCTGTCAACTAAATTAGTATATAGCTAAACGTACTCGGATGTGAGATTCGTTAGTATATGAGTAAACTTACCGTAGCAGTTAGCATACCGCTTAGAAATGCATGTGAAGTATTGACGATAGAGCTTCAACAATGAATTTATTCTAACAACTTTAGGACTGCATAAGTATAATATGCCATCTTATAACCTTTAATTTTTCAAACGGTTGGACTATCCTGTCAATAATGACAGGCTTTGATTGTATACGTACTTTCATAAAATCGTTCATTTGCTTCTGCTCAACAATTTTTTGAAATTCTTGTTGTTCTTTGTAGTTAAGTTGCTCCATTTTGATTATTATATCGTATTTGGCTTGATGATTATATACAGTGATAAAACAACAGCAGAGTCATTTGATTGACAATTCTTCGCTTTTGCAAACCCACAATAATTCGTCAAACAATTTCAAAATTTTCGGTAATCAGATCACGTGTGTATATCATGTGCTTATAAATGAGTAAATTCTGTTAACCAAATGGTTCACGGATGATGTTAAAATCTCACAGTAATGCAGAAATGAAGCTTACTTACACCATGCTACTTCTGAGCTCTTTTGATACAATCTGAGTTTATTTTAAGAACTAAGCAAATCCTAGTAAAAAACTTAAATTTGGTAAGGATAATAATTTCAAAGTTTTTTTTATTACCTTTTCCGTTTTAGACCTATTCTTAGTTTCTCTTTCTCTTTACTCCTTAGGAGGTTTTACACGAGATATAAACAATGAAGAAAAACATTACATACACACGAAGCAATGAACATGTAAAACAAATTTCTAAAGTCTTCAAATACAAACTCGTAATTAATAGCTTGTTTACCTCATCTAAAATTTCAAGCAGAAATGTATCATAGCTAACCATCAGTAAATCTGCCTGAGTTGAAACTTTATTAGTAGTAGCATCAAAGTTGGACCTTAATGTTTCTTCAACTCTTAACAAGTCAAAGAATCTGTATCAACACATATCCAAGCACTATTGAGAATTGAAAAAGGCCTGATAAAAATTGCCTTTTTAATGACAATGTCAGAGAATAAACACAAGTGTGGTAGCAACAATTAAGGGAAGTAATGGAACTTCAATCTATACTACACACATCCTCTCATGGTTGATTTTAAAACAAGTGGTTTGGTAGAGTATATACAGTTTCAGAAACAGAACTCAATTCCAAAACATCACTTAATACTAAACAGTATATAAGAATAGCTAAGATGATTCATTTTGTACTAAATAATATAGAGATCTTACTTCAAACTTAATTTAAAGATCGAGTAACTTGTATGAATGCAGAAACAATCCAGATCATTTTATCAAACTCCTGGAAGTAGTTTAAAAACTTAGATAGTGAAGTCAAAGTAGTTGTATAATCTAATACAGCCAAGATCATACATAAAGAAATGGAAAAAAAGTTTTTGCTATGAAGATATTCTTTTCTTGCGAGTATATTATTCTATGAGTTTGCTTATTTCAAGGTTGTGATAAGATTCAGGGATCTAGATTAAAGAAAGTGATTCAAATTTAATTATACAAAGTTATTCATTTGAAATCATTTGATTGTTTGTATATTTATAGTTTATCAAGGTGATTACTCAATTTTCGAGATTTATCTAACACCAAAAAGTAAAATTTAATTGAGTGAAACCATTACAACCCGGGTTAATATATTTTCATCTTATATCCATAGTATTGGTTAAACCTGAAAATTTTAGATTAAGTAGATAACCACATAGTATCAAGCTTGTATAATTATTTAATAGTCCAAAATCATTCAAATTTTGCACCCAATTATGAACCTAACTGGTTTTAATTAGTAAATGCTACAATAACTACTCATCTGATAACTTCTTGGGTAATTTGCGTTAGTAAAAATAGAAAGCCATGACCTGCAGTGTGTAGAGTCTCTGCTTGAGGCAAAACGAAATAAAACTCCATTGCTATACATAGCCATATTTATAATATAAAACCCGTGCACTTGGATGTAGAGTATGTTTTTATCGAAGCATCTTTTCTTCTAATGAACTACTACTTTTAAAAATATTCTTTTGAATTTGTTCGTATGTTGGAGTCACTTCAAATCCAAATATAACTACAATGTCAACTAAATCATACTCGGAAAGAGCAGCTGCTCATCCTTCCCCAGTTGCAGCCAAATTGCTAAACTTGATGGAGACTAAAAAGACTAATTTGTGTGCTTCTGTTGATTTAACCAAAACCCAAGATGTTTTAGAATTACTTGATAAAGTAGGTCCTTATATTTGTTTGGTTAAGACCCATATTGATGTTATTGAAGATTTCTCATATGAAAGTACCATCAAACCAATTTTACAATTGTCTAAAAAGCATAACTTCATGATTTTTGAAGATAGAAAATTTGCAGATATTGGTAACACCGTCAAACTACAATATAAAGGAGGCGTTTATAAAATTGCTCAATGGGCAGATATAACGAATGCTCATGGTGTCACTGGTCAAGGTATCGTTTCTGGTTTAAAACAAGCAGCTGAAGAAACAACTACCGAATCAAGGGGCTTATTAATGTTAGCAGAATTGTCATCAAAAGGCTCATTAGCACAGGGTGAATACACTAAGAAAACTGTTGAAATTGCTAAATCTGATAAGGATTTTGTCATTGGTTTCATAGCGCAGAATTCTATGGGTGGTCTTGATGAAGGTTTTGACTGGTTGATAATGACTCCTGGTGTTGGCTTAGATGATAAGGGCGATTCGTTAGGGCAGCAATATAGAACTGTTTCTCAGGTTATGAAAACTGGAACTGATATTATTATTGTTGGTAGAGGGTTGTTTGGCAAAGGTAGAGATCCTGTTACTGAAAGTGAAAGATACAGGAAAGCTGGTTGGAACGCTTATCTAAATAGAATTCAGTAGAGAAGCTGTGTTTTACTCTTTTGGGAGCACATAAATTGGTTTTTTACTTTGATGTTTATATTTCTTAAATAATATTATTAATATTAATGCTATAATTTACATAATGCGTCTAATATAAGAAACAAAAATATATACAAAACCGACAATTAATAAAACCTATGTTCATGCAGTAACCTGAAGAGAATTTTATTCTTCTAATTTATCATCATACATCTCCTGAATATCAAGAGATAACTTTTGTCTACTGATCTCAAATACTAACAGGCCTATCGAAGTGGCAGGAATACTAGTCAGAGTTGTTCGTATGAATCCTTTGTAAAAAAATCCTAACCAAGATAAGCCTGATTTCGAATACCGACTTAATATAATATCCCAAGTTTGGACGTATGAATTATAATATAATTTGAAAAATGTTTTGGTTTTGGTTTTGCTTGTTTCATTGTATATATCCAATGCTTCCAATCTACTTAAGTGAATTTTTTGAATTTTGTTTATGGGATATTGAATAGCTAGCAATATAGATGCAGCGCTTGCCCCAGCAAACAAGATAAATGATAATTGTAATGCCTTTTCAGAGTTTGGGTATCTCTTTAGTTGTGGATCTTTTTCACGACAAATTATTCTAGCCTTCCAATAATCATACCATCGGAGAAGATCTTGCGTTTTATGGTAGCCTTGATTTTTAACCATTTCAAAAACAGAAAAATAACAGGCAAAACCCAAGGATTCCTTTATAAAATTCAAACTAAATCCGGCAAATACACCGACTAATCCAATTTGCTTTAATTTATGCACCGCATATTCCCACAAATTATTATGTTTACCACTAACTAATTCAGAATACGTAGATCTAGCATATAGTGCATCAATAGGAGAAGCTGCAAAACTTGATGCACCACCAGCAATAAATCCAGCACGGAAAGTGTCAAATGGATGGGGATCTTCTAACGATTTCTGTCTCCAACCATTGAAATATTGTAGGAATGTTAAATAGGTCGAATATAAGATAACACCAACTGCTGAATTTGCGATAAGCGGTGGCAACACTTGACGAGGAATAAAATTCCACCCTTCTCTTTTAATTGATTGGTATAACACAGCCACACCTGAATGAGTTTTGAAGCTCCAGGGCTTGGTAGCTAACTCACCGTGAAGTAATGCCCTTGCTGTTGTTAAATAATCAAATCTTGATGGTCTAAATAGCTTTGCTGGATTCCTCATATATAAAGCAGTGAATTGCATAATAATGGCACGAATACCAGCTGATGATGCAGAAACAACTTGTGTATTTCTTTGTGATAACTGTTGTGCATTATTAGGATTGTTATTTCTTTGCCCGTTGAGTGTATTGGAATCGGGATCATCTTCTTGTCTTTGTTGTTGCAATTGTGGATTTTGATTTCGTTTCAAGTCCGAAGTATCTGGCAATCCTACTGAAGGATCTGTGAAACTCATATATCGAAGTGGACCTTGCATATATTCTATAGGGTCTGTTTCTTTGCCATCGGACTGATGTTTCATTGTCGTGCTTTATAGATGAATTGAGATGCAAAAAATAATGATGGAAAAGCAGTGAGAAATATCCAAGTTTCAGTGAAATTCTGAAGTGCTGTGAGTATCTCTATTCCCGTTTATTGCTGTTATTGGCTGCCACTTGTGATCCATGAGCTCCGGTGATGCCTTTGCCCTCTTTTATATTGTCTGCTGAAATATTCTTTTTACAGTTCTATAAGGTTTTTCTTCAAAATCAGATCTCGCTGTATATTCTGCACAGCCGCCTTTTCTAAAAAATACACTGCTATATATTAAGCTAAAATGAAGAGAAAAATAAGGGTAACGAAACTTGAAATAAAAAATTGAAGGTAAATATTTTATAAATATATATATATATATATTTAA
This sequence comes from Ambrosiozyma ambrosiae, assembly GCA_003705185.2. Classification (NCBI taxonomy): domain Eukaryota; kingdom Fungi; phylum Ascomycota; class Pichiomycetes; order Pichiales; family Pichiaceae; genus Ambrosiozyma; species Ambrosiozyma ambrosiae. Next base: position 113,632 of record PPHU02000027.1, on the reverse strand, counting down.
TCCAATTCATTCACTTTGTCATTTTTAGCGGAAGTGACAGCAACAGAAACAGGAGTAGAAATAGATGGAAGGACTGGTGGGGCAGAAATTTCTTTAATAACTAGTTTCAATGATTTATTTATATTGAGTTCTGCAAGTTCATCTAGATTTAATCCATCTTTATTCACCAATAATGCATTCTTAATTGTCTCAAGAACCTCTTCTTCAAGAGAACTAGACTTATGTTTATTCTTCAATAATAGGGTAGAAGCAAGTGTTAATAATTTAGAAAATGGTGGATTCAGACTATCAAACGGATACGTTAGAATAACTTTAGAGGTCAATTCTAGAACGTCCTTTTGTGTCTTCATCATCCCCTTAGGATCTGTACCTTCAACTTCCGGTTTCATTAATTCCAACAATAATCTAATACATCCTGCGTCTAAAACTAAATCAGGGGATAATGTCTTTAATGGTAGTTCTTCAGCCAATAATAAAGTCTTCAAGGCACCTAATGCATGTGCTCTAATTTCTCTACATGGATTATAGCATTGGTGAGAAATAGCTTCGATTAATGGATACCATGAGTTAGTTGGTGTTAGTCCATCCTTACCTAATTTAGGAATAGAATCTTGAAATCTTTCAGTTTCAATGATATCAGCTAATTTTGTGGTCAAAGAAATTGATTTCGTAGCAGTGACAACTAATTCTTGGAAAGGATTTTTATTTTTTTCAACGTTTAATCCACTTGATATTAGTTTGTCATATTCTTGTTCCCATTGTGCACCATATGCTCCAACTGCTGAAATTTCATCTAATAAACCTAAAATATCCATGTAATTTTCATAAGTAACTAAATCTGGATGAGTAGTCAATAAATTGTAAACAAACTGATAGACTACATCTGTGTTCTTTGGCGTTGAGGCTAAAATTCTAATTAGCGACCAATATTTATTATTAGCAGCTAATGCAGATTGGCACCAAGTTCCTTTAGTCAACACCAACATTTGAAGTGGTTGTAAAATTGTAGATCCAAATCTTACTAATGAATCTCTATTTGTTTTAGATAAATCGCATAATCCATCGATCGTTTTATCCAGATAATTTTTATTTTTTTCAGTACCGTTATGAAGTAATAATAATTTGTAAGCATTCACTCTAACTAATTTACTCATCTTGAATTCATCAACCGGTAAGAATATAGAGTCAATTTTTTCTAATAATTGTGCAACTAACTTTTGGTCACCTGATAATAACAAATAACAGACTGAAACTTCAATTAACAGCATTGTTTCCTCAATGAAAACCCGTTCACTAGTTGCTTTTCTATTTGGTATTGATGCTATTAAAATGGAAACGAAATTGTTCAAATTTTCAGCTGATGTCTTACTAACAGTATTAAATAAAGTATCAATATTACTAGATTTAATACAGTCAATAGTTGACAATGTGCATTCAATTTCTTCATCAGTAGGTTCAGGTGTATCATCAGAAAGACCTTTCAAATAGGAAGAAAAAGTAGAAAATAAACCAGTATCTTTCAGGGCTTTAGTTCTGCTAAATTCATGTTCTGGTTTTGGCTTAGTTAATTTTTCAAGACCAAGTTTCTTTTGAAATTCCGAGAAAAAGTCGGGCTCAATTAAACCGTTTTCAAACAAAGTTAAAAAAATCTTAATAACATGAATCCATTGTGGTGTAACCCTATAATTAGATCTTTTAAGCACCCTGAATAAAACTACTGTACTTAATTGGGCTCTGAAATCTCTACCGAACAAAACAGATAAATCACTAACGGTAATAGTTTCATTTTCTTTCTCTAATTTAAGTTCAGTAATCGGGATAAATTCTCTAGATTCCAAGGCAAATTCTGATTTCTTTACTCCAGTTAATGTAGTCATGTGTGCAGTAATTTCAACAACCAAACTAACTATTTCGTCCATACCAAAATAAGAAGCAATATACGCAGCCTTCTCAACCGTTGAGATCATTCTAGTAACAATACCATCATTAGTAGCATCATCAAACATTGTAATTAAATTGGCAATTAGGTGTCTTGCAGTACTCTCAAAAATTGCTCTGTCAAACTGCAATAATTCCTCGACTGATTCGCCGTTATCTGTAACTAATGAAATAGGAGCAAACCCCGAGAGTAGTTTTGATTCTTGTTCTGCAACCAAGTTGTGCCAAGTAGCTTCAAACCATTTAGCACTTCCTTTATGTTCTTCAGGCATAATAATTTCCTTTTCTTTGATGGAGTTATAAATCTTTGCTGTATACCAAGATGGAAAATTTTGACCACCATTATAACAACCACGAACATTCTTTTGGTAGTCTTCTAAAGACATTGGTTTTGCAACATTTGGATTATGCAAATCAGTATTCAACATAATAATTGAAAATGATAAAATTTGTAAAGAGTCCTGATCTGGGGAAACTTTTTCTTCTTCCTCATTATCATCCTCACTATTCGTTTTAGTATCATCACCTAAATCAGACTCACCTTGATCTGGAATATCCTGGCATTCAACATATCTTAGACTGAATGCATCAATAATTCTATCAATTTGTTGAGCTTCACCAGGAAGTCTAAAATTATTTAACATCATTCTCAAAGCCTCATCCGGTCTTAAATTCTTGAAGTCCAAATGCTTTAAAAATTCTTTTAATAAAGTTTTCTTATTTGGATCAATTGGTGTAATATCTTTCTTCTTTCCATTTTTTTTATCATCTTGGCCATTTTCAGGTTTGGATAAAAGTTCACCCAATTTTGATTTATCAATTCTACCAGACTTTTCAAATAAGAACTTTGCATATTCAACAACATCATCCTTACACTTGATGAACCCCATTTCATATAACAAATCTAAACCTTTAGATGGTTTTTGATTCCATTGCTTGACACATTTAATAAAATCAGATTTCTTCTTTTGTTGTAATATTAGAGTATGTGGCTCTACCGTATCCAATGTAATATTACTTTTAGCTGCTAATTTGATTCTATCATGAATTCCATCAACTAATAATAATAAACCTTCCATACAAATAGGTGGGACATTTTGAGTTGTATAAACACTAGCATCAGATGATGACAAACGACAGATTAATTTGATTAAAGAAACTGATAAATCGGTTCTGTCAAAATCACAATCATATGATTTGAATAAATTAATGAAGAAATAAGGCGAACGGATCCATAATGCACTTAAGCTTTCTATCACTAATTCTTTGACGGAAGCCGGTTTACCAGTATGAAATTCTTTCGATAATTCTTCAATATCTTTTTCTGTTAAAACAGCGGTTTCATATTTACCTCTTTTTGTCATACCAAAAATATGTTCATCTGTCTTCTCCAAATCTTTTTCCAACTCGTCCCATTTTAAGATGATTATTTGCATTAGGGTATTAAATATCAGTTCTAATTGAATTTTTAAATTGTGAGGCATATTAATTGATAAATGTAAGAAGAGTTTCAGAAGTAGACTTAGCAAAAGTGGTGACTCCGTAGTTTGTAAGAGATTAACCACATGATGGCAAACATTATCTGAAATTAATTGAAATAACTGTGCATGTTGATATATAACACCGCCCGAAACTTCGATAATGGTGTTTAAAATATTTAAAGCCAACACCCTCAAACTTTCTGTGTATCTAAAGGTATTCTTTGGAGATAAAACTTCAACTGTGTGTGTTAGATATTCCTTCATACTCGGTAAGCCAAATGGAGTATCTTCATCAAATTTAGAGGCAATACTAACATGCCCATCATCATCAATTGTGATATTGCTTTTCTTTTCTTCTTCTCCATATTCTGGTTTATGGGCTAAATCCGCAGAGCTTTCATTTGGAAGTTGAGTTTTAATTGATGGAACAGCAACAGAAAAAGGAACTTCAGCAGAACTTTCGTTTGCAGGACCATTTCGGTCATTAAGAGGGGTTTCCAGCGATTCTGGAGTTTGCAGAAACTCAGTTCCACCAATTGTATCTTCTGTCATGCTGACACCTTCAGCCGCCGACAATTCAACACTTGTATCTTTAATATTATGATCATGGCCCGAAGTAGATTCAATATCTTTTAACTTGGAAAACATCTTCTGAGTAATATTTATTAAAGTAGTCTCTGCAGCACTTCTTAAAATATCTCTTCTTCGAGTATTTGCAGCTAACGAAAAGCAAGTAGAAACGGATTCATACATAGAATCATCAGTTAGCAAATCACCTAAATCTGATAAAACAGTCAATTCCACAAGTTGAATAATTTTTATCAGTAGCATATCATCTTGAGTTTGATCAAATCCTTCAAATTTACAATGTGATAATGCTGAAATTAATTGGCCCAAACCTTGATGTATATTCTTGTTATTTGGATTAATGATTCTATACTTGATTAATTTTGAAAGTGAATTAACAACAACACCAGTTATGAAGCCAGAAGTATTAGGTGATCTAATAACAATCAGAAAAGGCTGTAATAATGTTAGAACGTCCATTTCAGAAATTTCAGTACCCATCCCTGTTAATATTGACCTTAGTTCAACAAAGCCACTTAAAAAATGATCGTCTTCTTTTGATTTGGGAGCTGATTTCAGAAAACTTGGTAATCTTGGAGTGGAATCTTCATCGATAAAGGGAGATCCATCTTTGATAAATTGATTTGTTAAAAATGAAGCTAGTGGACCATTTGTAGCCTTATTTGATTTCCTCATAACAGAGGCAATCATAGTACACTCTTCAATGACAAATGATATCATATCAATTGTCCCTTTCTCATTATGACTATTCATGATATTTAATTGAAGAATAGCTAATAAAATATGTTGAGTCTAAAATCAGTAATTGGAACTTATTTCTGTTGTTTTAAAAGGAAAATTCAGAAAAGTGAAAATTAGTATCTATAAACGCAAAACGTCTGGAAAATTTGAATATTTGTAGCAGGGAAAGCTAGTAAAAACCCTCAAATAGTAATCAAATTAAATGGAACTATATATGTAAAATAGAACTATATATGTGGTAATATGTCGAGAAGAGTAAGAAAATTCGAACTTGAAACTCAAAGGGTAAGGCTACAGCGTTAACACGTAAGTATTGAGACATATAACAAGAGAGGTTTCGATCTGGGAAGAAGCGAGTGTCAACAATCAGCGCGCGTTATGAGCACTGCTCAAAATAATTCGGAGGATTAACATTAGTAATGTCTAGTTAGTTCTGGTATATACAAGGTATAAATAGGTTATATGTATCTTCCATTATAACTTCTGTATGATCTCCACGCTAATCTCCATTCTTTGAATTTGAGTTTCTGGTTGAGGATGTCAAAATCGTATTTTTGGAGTCTTTCGAGGTACAAAATTGTGGGTAGGCCGTTCAAATAAGGGAGATATAGAGCATCAGGTAAGCCATTATTTAAAGATTTGAATTGTGATTTTAATACTGGATCTGAAGATTCTTCTACTTTCTCTTTTATAAATTCTTTAACCCTTTCTAATTTAGATCTTGCTGTTAAGATATGATCATTGGCTGTAATACACGTTTCAAAAACAGCATTCTTTAAGGCTTCTCTAACTTCTGGGTTCTCACAATCACCATCTTTAATGAGTCGTAATACATTTTCCTGAGAAACTTTATTCCTTGTAAGTATATCTATAGGTAGTAACAATTGGCCTTTGGTATCAACAAAATATTTCAATCCGATGACAAATGAACAGACAGCTGTGGCTTGCCCTAAATGTGCACTGATTTCACTTAAAAGGTTTCTGATATCATTAGTTTCAGGTAGTTCCAACAATTTAATGGTAAAAGAAGAAAATTCATCCAAACAAGGAGATAACAAGGCACCTTGTAAAGCGTAGTTAACTTGGGAATTAGTTCCTTCACCAAACGAACAGACACTATCAATATTATCGAATCCTTTTTTACTTTCGTTGTTCAAATAATACTTATGACTTTTAACAATTTGTCTTAATGTCTCTAAATCAATATTAATACCATTTCTAATTGAATCTACAATTAATGTGGTAGTAGGTTCACCAGTAAAAATCTTGGGTGATTCAGGATCATTAACTAAATTTGTACATTTATCTAATTGTTCTTCCCAAAAGGAAAACTTCAAATTATTAAATCTTTCACTTTTGTTACTTGCCCCAGGTTGATAACCTAGTGAAACTTTTGATAATTCAATGTTAAATGCTTTAATAGCAAAATAAGAATCTTGTAAAAACTTTGGATAAAATTTAGAAAGCAAGAAAGAAGATGGATCAAATTTCTTGATTTCTGTTATACAATTTATTCTAGATTTGTCTATTTTGGATTCATAAACCTGTTGATAAGTAGATCTTTTTGCTTGTAGTTGTTGAGGTTGGGATTGAGTTTGATACTGAGGTTGGGATTGTGTCTGTGTCTGTAAAGTTGCACTGGTTCTATATAACTTCGGAGTCCAGCTGTGGAAAGAGTTCTGTAATTTAAATCTTGCTGCTGATGTCCGTATCATATTTGGTAGGTACATTTATAATATCAGTAAGTGACGCTAATATACAAATCTTTAGTTGTTAGTAATTGAAATAGTTTATTTAATGATTACTTTCCAATACCTCTGATTTGACAGCACAGCCTAAAGCGGGGTACCATTGGAGCTGTAGAGTTCACGTGCTGATATCATAGGATCCAAGGCTCATCGGCGTCTCAAAGCCGCTTATTCTATATACATCGTTCAGATCAAATAAACTGGATTTTCTGGAGTATAATAAAATCTAAATATGAACGAACTAACCTGGAATCAAATATAAAAAGTACATATTTATTCAATTTATTAAGGTATTTTCATAATTAAAACGCACGTAGAGATGTATCACATATATCAATAATATGAATAAAAACTTCATTTACTATGTTCTAAATTAAAGGCCCTTCCAGATGAATCAATTCTATTGAACTGATTTTTAGGTCAACTAAACTAACCGAGGCATGTAATAAAGTTTCAAGGTCTATTGATTTGATGAATAGAATCTCTGAAGTTAGTACCAATAATTGTTTGCATGGTCTAATGAATTCAATAATGAATTCCTTTAATGAGAGTGTGTTAACTGTAAAGGAAATGAGCCACCATTGCATATTTTAGGATCATATATAATACCAAGTTATTGGACAAAATTAGGAAATCAAAAGTGAGTTAATGCAATGCTTGATATTTTACTTTATTGAAAAAAAGCTCTCAAGTGAACTAAATTAGGTTTTTCAAAAATTGCAAGTCACAAGAATCTTCTAAACCATCCACATTACTAACAATAAACCATATTCATTAAATTTTCAGCTGAGATGACTTTCAAGTGTATTCCAAAATCAATAATATGTATTTTTAAAAGTTCAGCTAAAAATTCATAAACAGTAGATCCTCACTCACTTCTATCAAAAGATATTTCAATTTGAATTTCCTTCTAATATCATAAGGATTCTTGGTACCGGCCCATTGTAGAATAAAATCTAGATCCATTTGTAATTTTTAGCCCTACTTAAATAATCCAATCCATTAAAATTTGGTAGGATATTGATAACTCTGATCCTCTTTCTTTTTATTTCTGAAGCAATGTCTAGAAATTATAAGGGCAATGATCAAAATTATCACCTCGGTAACATATTTTATTACACGTGAGTAAATCAGATGACTATAATCTCGGCACTTCAACATGTGCACTACTTTTGCGAATCTTTTTGAAGTGATAAAATCATTCGCCAGAATATACATACACCTTTTGAAAATGAAGAATCAACTCTTTTCCTTTTAGCATAGTTAAATCAATCATTATGTGAATACCATGTTTTTACACTAATTAGTTAATCTACTTTAAGAGCACTATAATTACACCAAAATATTTCTTCAATCATGTATTAACGTACATCAATCAATATACACCAGTGTACATGAAATCTTGCGTAACCAATATATATCATATACACTTTATGATACTATGCAAAGCTACATAATACTAACTTACAAACCAAACTGCTGAGTTTATCTGATGTTGATGCATACAAAAAAAAGCAAAGAATTAGAGACGAAACTAATACCGTACTTCCAACAAAATTTCTTTTCGCACTTCTGATTAAAAGCGTTAGTTGCTTCCCAGTTTCTCTATATTAATTTAGAAATACAAACTTTTAGCTTTACAAATAAGCACTCATTAATGCTTTCTCTTGTATGAAAATCATACAAAGTAATACTATAAGATTATAGGTAGTGAAATGTAAATATATCAGGAGAGATATATAAGCAGTAACAAAACTCTAATGCCACCACCCAGAAAAAATACGAAAAAAAATGCGAAAAATAAAAATATTATTTTAATATTATATAATGTTACTTATTCATGTATATAATTCCTAATTAGAATTCATAATATTTAAGCAGATAAGTTTTATTATCGTTTCAGCTAATTGATTTCCGGATTAGTTCAAAATTTGCAGAGAGTCGAGAACCCGATGCAAGTGCTGTATCTTTTCTGACTTCATCGAACGGATATATGATCATTGAGGCTAAAACACAATAACAGCATTTTTTTATCAGACATAAACTTTAAATAAAGAGTTAAAATGACATACATTTTTTAAAAATAATTAAATAATTAATACTTTTTATTGTATTAAAATGGATGCGCCACATCAATAAATAGGAGACATTCTTTCATGTGTGTTTATCATGATTTCCATACAAACATAACAGAAAGTAGTAAGTATTAAATACATGGGACTTCCAAATAACCACGATCTTTGCATCTCTATAATAAATACATGTATTTGTGTAAGAAATATAAGTTAGTTCTATCAAGACTTGCTCCCATGTCCGTCCTCTTGAGTAATACACGACAACGAACTAATACTCTCTTAGACGTTGTATAGTGAGTGAAAGAATAATAGAGCAAAAGAAAAACATAACACACTATATTTTAAAGAAAATTCAGTATTTTACAAAAAACAAAAACAAAATTAAAGCAAGTCGAATTAACTTGACATATTTTGAGCATAATGTGTTTTTTACATGAAGTTTTGTATCTCTTCTAGTCAAGTAAAATGCAATAGCGGTCATCACCAATCCAAAGCACAAAAGCAAGTGGTATCGAAAAGTATTTGTAATAGTAACAACGAAATTTCTTTTCATATCATTTTATAGTAATAGTTTATTAATCCAAGAGAATATTTGAGATTGTTCCTAGCCATAATTATATAATAATAATAATAATATAAACTGTCCGATGCAAGCCTTTAGTAATATCCCAATGTATTTGAATCAATAAACATGGTATATATACCAATTAGAAAAGAAAAAATACAATAAAAAACAATCATCTCTTTGAAAGGTTTTGGAGATAAGGATTTTTTGGACGATTCAGCTGGAATATAACAAGAGTCCACCAATTACTCTACTCTAATCCGGGAAAACGAATTGGCTCGGTCAATAGAATATGGAATCTAATAGCATTAGAATAGATACCTTTAATATTATCTCCTTTATATGTAATAATAAGGACAGTTAAAGTAACCCAAATATCTAACAAACAGCCTAAGTAATATCTTGAAAATATTACAGGCAAGCCCAAATTAGAAGGAATGGCATCTACAATATAACCAACAGTCTAAAGAACAATCATACAGCTTAATTGATTCTGCTGAATGGTATATAATAATTCTAGATACTATTAACATTAGCCGATTTATATTTGACTGATTCAAACTGAATTACTTCCTGTACTGAAATTTGGGCTGTTCTTGGATCAATATCTGCTTACTTAACATTATTGAAGTGAATGATCAAATGTCACACCCAGATTAATTCTGTAGTTTATACTGTGATTAAAACAGTGTGACAAGAGTATGGAACTTTATTAGATAGGATAAGATAAATGCAAAGTTGAGTTTAGTTAATCCATTTCTAGAAACAGCCGTGAAGGCCATCATCAATCACCTTGAAAAAAATTTGTTAATTTTTTTGATTGCCCGCTAGCATAACTAGAAGGGCTACTACACCAGGAAAATTATAGCTAACATACCAACCGACATATAGATATATTAAATGGATCCTGAACTACAAAAAGATCTAACGGAGCTCACGAAAACACTCAAAAAACAAAACACATCTATAAAAAACCGTCTACTATCAATCTTAAAAGACAACGAATACATAAAAACAACTTTAAATCTACCACCTACAATCCCACTAATTCCTAATGAAAGATGTGGAAAATGGTACATATCACCAAATGATTACAGCACAACATCATATTTTAAATCAACTGATGGGCACATGAACAATTGGGATATTAGTACACGAAGATTGAATTTACATTTATTACCTATTATAGGCGATGAAGCTAACGATGGCATTGCAATCATTGATTCAACTAGAAGGGGGAAAAGAATTCCCGATTCGTTAAGTAAAACTGTTCCGATATGGTGTGCTGTTTTGAACTCAATCATGTTAGGTGGCGATGGTAGGGACGATAATGACATTGGCAAATTGGAAGAATTGTTATTTACTCCAAGTGGAGTCATTTCTTCCATTGAACGAGATTTAATACTTAAGAAACTACCATTGTTGATTAAAAAAATGAGAGATGTTAAAGTTGTATCACAACAGGTTTTAAAAGATCATCTAAAGGGGAGGTTGTTACTGCCAGTTTGGGTGTATCCTGGTATTACCAATATTCCCAAATTATCTACCAGCATAGGCACTGGATATATACCAATTTATTTAATCACAGTTAGTGAAATGTGCCAAGATGGAGAAAATAAAATGAGTGGGTACACTTATGTTCAAGGAGCAGCCGATGACCATGAATTATGGTCGAATGGATTAGATCCAGTTCTATTCTGGGAGAATATTGAATTTTTTAAAACAATTAAATACAAGTCATCAGATGAAATTTTGCAATATATTAATGAAATAATATCCTTAGAAAAATTGAAAAGCCCAGTTCCTACATCCTCTGGAAGCCATTTTTGGAAAAATGAAGTTTGGTTCACTGATCAAATTGCCATTGCCCAAATCGAAAAAAACACAATTATTACATGTTTCAAGAATTCTTATGATTTAATAATTATACTTGAAGAAACTTTTCAAATTCAAATACCACCATCACTCCATCATGAAGATGAGCCAACTATTACTGTAATTAAATATGACCTGTCATCAAAATCAAAAAAATCGTCAAAGGAGCTACGTTTTAAACTCCCCCAAATATTAACTAATATCCAAAAAATCCTAACCAAACGACAAGCGAAGAGTAAGATTCTAATATGTTGTAATTCATCAGACGATTTATCGATTGGAGTTCTACTTTGCTGTCTTTCGTTATTTTATGATTCTGAATGGAACTATTACACGCCAATTGGCGACACATCTACCAGCATCATATCAAAAAATACAATCAGAAGGAATTTAGTAAAAGTCATTAAATTGAAGGAAAATTGTAATCCCAGCAGAGCTACTTTGAACTCAGTCAATTCTTACTTAATGTCATAACTGACCTTCCTAAAGATGATCGTACCGCTGATATTTGTAGATAATTTCTGCAAAATCCAGCCTAGTTAATGATCACATATATATCTGCAATAGCACTTCACTAGCTCACCCACATACAATAGAAGTTACATAAAGAGTAATAGCAGTTAGACATAAATAATAAAAAAATACTAGTTGCATACTTTACTCACTAGATCCGGACATATTGCTAAGCGAAGCTCAAAAACTGAAAAGTTAAATGTAGTAAATATATCATATCCTATTTAAAATCCAATCATCTTTTAACATACAAAGAAAACGGAGACAGGAAAGTGAGAAAGAGAAATAATAAAATACTTGCTGAAATGAAAGAAGCAGAACAAGCAAGAGTATGAATCAAAGAACACAAACGACAAACATGTGATATTTTTTGTAGTATATAGAGGAAGAGTTATATATAAAGTATAATAAAAATAAAACGGATAAAACTGAAAACAAAAAAATTAATATATTATTAAAACAAGTCAAATCAAAAGGTGAAGCCGTAAAAAAGATATGAACAGAGTAGCATATGATATATACATTACTTCAACAGTATTATCTCATTATTGATTCCCAACATAGCCACTGACAACAACAGCATCAGCAAAACAACAATAGGTAGATATCAAACAGAAAAAGACTAAATTAAAATAAATTTATATATAATACATATAAAAAGAAACAAAACAGAACAAAATCAATAGTACATTAGTCAAAAGTACAATTAATATTTACGTATATTTAAACAAAAATGCAAAAAAAAATCACAATCAGGTTATGCAACAAGAGCAAAAACAAAAAAACATAAAAGCACAAATTGACAAAAGAAACCAAATATGCATTATATTATTGAATATAAAAAACAAAACAGGGAAGTCATGAAATATAATAAAAATAAAGTCAGCAATAAATAAAAGGAGAAAGTGTATCGAAACGAGTATTTATTAAGTAAATTATTCAAAAAATCATTTTATTATCAATGTTGAAGGAAAGCAAACAGAGAAGAAACCAAAAAAAGGAGGGGGTGAGGAAACAATCTGAAAGGAAGTATAGAGAAAAGTGGTTGTTCTAATGAAATGTCATTGTAATGTGAGCCTTGTTGTAACGTAAATGAGACGAATGACTCTCTCTTTATTTTATGGAATGAATGAATTTTGTGGTTGGGAAAGTGATATGAATCTTTAGTATTAAAGCAATGCTGAATAATTTAGCAATATTGTGAAAAATCTGAAGCAAAAAAAAAAAAAATGAAAAAATAACTTAAAGAAATATAGTAATAATGGCAATAAACAAAATAACACAAAAGCATTCATTCAACAAGGGATCTAAACGAACAAGCAAAAAGAATTAAAACAAAAATAGACAAATCACAAGTGACGGTTAACGAACATGATAGAACTGTAACAAAGTGACACATTTGAAAAAAAACACATGACAAGCCAAAATTACAAGCCAAAATCAATGCTTAGCAGCAGCATAGTAATTCCCATCTCCATTAATATAACTAACATTATTTTCATTAACAGCAACCTTTCTATCCCTCTTACCACTATAGTTATATGCAGAGGAATACTGCTGGCCACCATTAGCGTATACCTGTGGTTGAGGAGTTGGCTGAGTACTAACATACCCTAACCCTTGATAGATATATTGTTGTGGATGTTGTGCTTGGACATGACTGTTAGGAACACCACCCAAATTTAATCCGCTGTAATACTGTGCTGGTGGAGTTGACACTGCTGGCTGGTACAGTGGTGCTGATAAGATTGTTGGTTGTGAGAGGACCAGCTGTGGTAGTGAAACATTAGAACCTGGGTGGGATTGGTATAGTATATGTTGTTGCTGTTGCTGTTGTTGTTGAAATTGGAACTGTGAGGTGGATGATGAGTTGCTTGCATATTCATATGGATAATTACTGTTATAAAATGATCCACGTGATGTGACTTTAGTTGGTCTGTTTCCTTGCTGGTGTTGGTTAAGTGAAGTTAGTGAAGATGTTCTGGAGAAGTTTGTCAAGTTTGAAAATCGTCTATTCCTAAATTTCTTGAGTTGTTGCTTTTTATGTTGTTGTGCAGCTAATATAGGAGATGGTGGGATATGGAGGTCTTCTGTTGATGAAGCCAATGTTGAAACTTCCGACGGAGATTTTGGTGGGGTCAGTTTCGAAGTTTGTGATTGCAGTAAGGGAGGTGATGGTGAGTTGTTAACAACTATATCGATGTCTGAGGAAGTATCTTCACTTTCTGTGCCTGTAGTTTGAATGATAGACGATAAAATGCCCATTGATTTAAAAGCTTCAGTGTCATTAGAATCAAATTCCTTACTGGCATTAAGGATAGTTTGCTGAGCCAACAACTTCTTTTCTTTCTTCTTTTTATTCTTCTTCTTTGTCTTTTTTGATTTAGGTGGATTAGCACAACGATCTTTACCAAAACTGATTTTGAATCCTTTGTATAAATCACCAAATGATAAATGATTATTTTCTGATTCATTCTCCAACGAAGAGTTGAAAAATTCAACAGCTTTCATACAAGATAAAATATTCAAAAAATTGACAAAAGCACAAGAACCATTCTTAAAAAAATTAATTTGTTCAATTTCACCAAACACTGAAAAATCACGTCTTAATGTTTCACTATCTGGAACTCTTTCAATTGTTTCATCACCAGTTGCAGTTGTAGTTTTTGTATCATCTTCATCATCACTATTATTATTACTATTATTGTTTTCATGAACAGTTTCAATAACACCAATGTACAAATTTCTAGTAGCACCATTAGCAACAGCAATTGAAATTTCAGGCAATAAAGGTGTAGATTGTGTTCCCCAGGCGACGCGTAATCTTCTCGAATGAATAATTAATTTTTCAGCTGTAGATCTAGCGAAAAAGTGGGCAGCATCTTTAGGTTCAATAAAAGTTAAGAAACACATTGATTTTTCGGGAATTAATTTAATGGACTCCAAATTACCACCCCTTACAGAATTACAAACTTCTTCAGCTGTAGTATCTGGATGAATATTACCTAAATAAACTGTTCTGTTACCAACATTGGCCATTTGCGGCAGAGGTAATTGGTGTAGAGATAGAGTTGGAACTGGTTGGGATGCTATTGAGGACAAGTGTTCATCGTAAATGTATGGAGATTGAACATTAGTAGGAGTGGCATATTCATATCGTCTCAATGAGTTAGTTGATGTGAAATAGTTATTGTTATTGTTGTAAACCGACGCTACTTCAGCTGGCGGAGATAAAGAGTTTGAAGGTGTTGAGGAAAAATCGACATATTTATCCTGTTCTTGATTATATTCATTATCATAAAACTCAGAGTGATGTAAATGAGAGAGTCCAGTATCTCTACCATAGAAAGCTTTACAGGTATTAAGGATAGAATCACTTAAACTCAATTGCTCAACACATTTGATGGCACTTGAAATGGAGGTAAAATTCACAAACACAACGTTTTTAGAGGGTAAATATTTCAAGGATTCTAAATCACCAAATTTTTCTAGCTCTCTAATAATAAATTTTTTAGGTAATCCATTCTTCAAATTGGATAAAACCACTTCCCTTGTAGCACCATCATTCTCAATTGCATTTTTAATTATGGTTGATAATGGAGGATCATTCAAAACTGGTTCAATCAATAATTCTGGAGACTCTAATGCTGTTCTCAACTCATCTAATATGGACTTGAACTGTTTGAAACATTTATTGGTTTCGAATTGGTAAATAAACGACAAGATAATTTCCTTGTTTGGAGAATCGATCGAGTTTATGTTAAAAACACATTTTTCTATTGGACCAAATTCAATGAAATCCAAAAACTCAGTTAATGTGATATCATTGCGCAAATTTTTAAATTTAATAGTTCTTGTTTCGATAGACCCTTCATCATTATTGATGCTATCTTCATCTTTTCCTTCAACATTAGAATCTTCTTCTTTCCTATCGTCGATCAAAGACAATTTTTCATCCGAAGTCCGTGAATCGTTTGTGTTAGTGATTGAATCTCTTCTTGAAAAGATGGTTTCATCAGAATCTCTACTTTTACTAACTTGATTCAATTTCGTTTTCAAATTTTTGGAAAAATTTGCTCTAGAGGAAGAAGATGGAGTTCTTGAGTTTCTATTCAACATTGGAGGTTTGAAACGTTCATTGTTAGGAGAATTGATAAATGGAGAAGACACTAACAATTGTCTAGGAAGCATGCCTGTTGCATAAGCCAAATCAAAAGGTGTGGTAGGAGACCCAGGGTTGATTTGAGTACCTGGATTCGGCACAGGAATGGAAAAAAGCTGTGCTCCACTAGGCATTTGAGTTGTAAACGTTGCAGTCTGCTGAAGCTGTTGTGGATATATAGATAAAGGAGTAGGAGGATGACGACGTGACGAAGTATGATAATGTTGGTTAGTGTGCTGTTGCTGTTGCTGTTGCTGTTGATGTTGATGTTGATGTTGCTGTTGATGGTGTTGATTTATAGGAAGCATCTATTCAATATGAAATTTCTTTGCAGGTTATACGTTTGTAAATAGGCAATTTAGGATGAGAATGATAACCGTGCAAAAAGGGTAAAAGACCACGAAAACGTGATTCAGATGAAGAAGGGAATTAAAATTGGATGCAGTAGAAAAACGAAAGGATTACTTATAAGTTGAAACCAAATGATATAAACTGGAGGGAAGAAAGGAAACGAAGGGATGTGTGTACTTGGTAATAAAAATTAGAAGAAACACAAATGGAATTTGAATGAAATTTCAATTTTAAATGCAGCGAAGATGATATAACTTTGATGGAAGTGAAGTGTATTGAGGGGCGAGTACGCTGAGAAACTGAACTTAGAAACGAAATAGAAGTAGGTATATATAAAGAAGATATATATATAATGAAGCAAAAGAAGAAGTCATTAAAATAAAAAAATGTACAAGCTGATCCTTCTTGGTTATTTAGTTCTTTCGATTCTGAACTTTTTATAGTGCGTTTTGCCAGAGCCATAAAGGTAAGAAGGCGGCCTAAAAAGAAAAAAACTACACGCTCTACAAATTAGAACAAAGCATTCATTTATATTTCTCCTTCACCACCTCCCCCTTTCTCCATATAATGGTATTTTCTAATGTATTTTAACATTTAATATAATATTAACTGGTAGTAATTATTAAAATTGTGTGTAGTAGAATATACGATTAAAATATTCGTTTAGCGTTGAGCGTTGAGCGATAAAAAGAGGTCTTTCTAGAGGCACTGAAATAAATTATCATCTCTTTCTATTGGAGCCCTGGATTTTCAAAGTCCCCCCTTAAAGCTGCGGCATATTAAGTTATGTTATTTATTGATTATTGTTTAAATTCTAAGTCTGGTAGCATTTTTTTCAATTTTATAGTTTACTTTAATACTTTAATACTTTAATTGTCATCTGATATTAGACATTTAATAATGTACTTTATATTCACTCTAATTAACTTCTTTAGCCTAATAGTAAAATGCTAAAAAAAGTAAAAAAAGTAAGAGTCAGTTTTTTAGTTCGACGCTAAGATATCGTCCTTAGGCCTAATTCGGAAATTGTCTTTTTGGGAACAAAAAAGCTTTGCTCGAAATTGAAACTCTCATTTACTATTTGGTAGGTTAAATCAACCCATTAAGATCGAAAACTAACAAATAAACTAAATAAAGTTTTCTGAAACGAGATATGTCCATCAAAGCAAAGCATGAAAAGTATACCTATTATATTGATCTGATTTCTAACTTATCTAACTGATCTATGTTATTAATAGAAATCAGATTTACATACACATTCAAAACAAACTTGAATATTGATTAAATGTTCATTTGATCAATTGAAACCTTTTCAGGGACCTATCTATATTTAGACTACCAGCGGAAAAGAGGCGCGCCGCTCATGCTTGTCATTCTAATTAGAAACTAAACATTATGAATTTACCACACGGCTCTATGGCTTTAAGTGAATTTA
The DNA here is from genome assembly GCA_003705185.2 of Ambrosiozyma ambrosiae. Lineage (NCBI taxonomy): Eukaryota > Fungi > Ascomycota > Pichiomycetes > Pichiales > Pichiaceae > Ambrosiozyma > Ambrosiozyma ambrosiae. The sequence goes on along the minus strand of PPHU02000027.1, from coordinate 96,160 downwards.
ATTCATGCTATTTATCCCTCTAATTTGGCGACTATGTTTGAACAAAGTCTTCAGATTTGCTTTTGTAAAGGATTAGTTTCAGTTTAAGTTTTAAAACGTGGTCCACTTGATGATTGAGATTCTTATAACAGCTTGAAATTTGGTGGACAATCTAGTTTTGCTTTGAGTGTACCTAAATAACCGTTATTATTTTCTTCTGGTTTAATAATGTCTCAAACGTTGTTTTCCATTTTTCAGTTTTGAATTTCCCTCACAAATAGTAAAAAAATAATATTTAGACATATTTTTAGCTTGCTAATTTTAGTTTTTTACGGTAGAACGTGTTAAAAAATGCAGCATCCACAATCATAGCAAATTACAAAACATAAAAGCAAACAACAAATTCTATGCAGAGAAAGAAAGAAGCGCATTGTTAAGACTTCAAAAATACATATAAAGAACACTCTTACAATAACTCCGATTTATTCAAAATAAATCATATTTTCAATCATTCTAGTAGAGTAGGTTCGAATGTGTTTCACGACTCATTGCTAGATTACTCCGTTGATCAAATGTTGCTCCCATCTAATACTACACTGTCATTTCTACATCACTTAAATCATAATATGACATGGATTTTCCTCTTCTGGACATTTCTGTTTCTGTTACAAGTATCGCCCCGTCTCAAACCCTAAGTTATGCAATGTTGCCAAATTCAAAGTGAGCATTGGTGAATGATATTCAATCAAGTTGGATTACTGAGAGGAATAAACAAATATGAATATGAAGTAATTATTTATAGAGTTAACTATAGTACCGCTAACTCCTTGTGACTCTCAATACTTGTTAAAGTAGTTGGGAAAATCTATAATTTTTAACTGCTAGCAAATGATGTGTTTTTTGTATTTTATTTTACACATTTAAAGAAGATCATTTCTCTCATCATTACTGACTTACGTGATGCTAGGAGTTGTTTATAAACAATCTAATTTTTAAAAGGAATTTCTGTTTCAAATATAATCTAATGGTTTTAGCCTTTTTGGTTTAGTTTATCTTTTAATACACTAAAATGGGTAGCAAATCTTTAAGAGACAACTTTAATCATGTCACTTAATTCAATGAATGACTTGTTGAATGTTTAAGCTAAGGCCCAAACCACAAACAAATTAGGTCAACCGTAGTTACATGTATCGGAATTCGCGTAATTACTGGTGTTCAGGTGTAGTAATTCTTGTAGATCAATTCTAAACCAAATCATTCAATTCTGGTATTTTATGATTAGCTCAACAGAACTATATATGTGTTTCAATGTCCCTAATATCATATACTAAAGGAGATCTGTTCCAAATCACAAAAAAGGCTACCAAAACGAAAGCTCCAATCATCCTGGCCCATGCGTGCAACTGCCATGGTATGTGGGGTGGTGGAATAGCATACGCATTCAAACAACAGTTTCAAACATCTTACAAATTATACAATTCATATTGTAATAGACCTGAATTCAAATCTGATCCAGCAGCTTTGTTAGGGACTTCTTTTATTGTTCCTATTTCTCCTAACGATAAAGGTTTTGTTCATGGTGTTGGTGAAGATGTATTGATTGTTTGCTTGTTCACCGCTAATTTTGCCGGCGAGTCCAATGATGAAATTGCTGAATATACTGAGCTGGCTATGCTTGATTTAAAACGTAAGTTAGAGAATCCAGATATTGTCGAAAATGAAACTGTGAAAAAGCTTTTAAAGAGAAAATCAGGATCTGAAAAGTTTTTGATCAACATGCCTAAGATTAATGCTGGAATTTTTGGGGTGCCATGGGGTTTCACTCAAACTGCGTTGGAAAAATCGGGTTTGAGATGCAATGTTTTTGAGTTGTGAGTTACAGACCAAAACCTTGTCTTAAACATGCATATCAATATACTAGGTAAGAACACAGAAATGAAGATTATTAGCGAAAAAAACAGCGCAAGGAAATAAATAAAAGATCCATAAATAGCGAGCGAATAAATAAATATAGGACAACATATATAAGCAAAAAAACACTAATCAGAGAATAAATAAAGATGTATAAAAATGATCTAAAATGGTGTCTTTTCTCTGGCATTTTCCTTGGACGTATAGGTCTCTATAAAACTTGAGCTTGCAGTATAAGAAAATCCAGAAAATATATCACTGGTTCTAGAAGTACTTGAGCTTTGTGGAATTGAAACACTTTCGCTACCTAAGTCACTTAATTTCATGTTAGTGAATGTGTCGTCGAAATTTTCGGCTTTCTCTAAATCAGTAATAGTTGGCTTAATTGGAGGATCGACTCTTCTAGCTATCAAATCACTAAATTTAAAATATCGAAAGAACGCCATTTTTTCAAATTTTGCCCAATCACCATCCACATCAAATCTTTTGTCAACATTCTTATGTTGCAATCTTTTAAGTAAAGCTTTAGAATCACCTGATAAATAAGTCGGATAATGTGGTTTTTTCTTTAAAATCTTATCCATTATAGCTTTATGGTTATTGCCTGTGAATGGGGGACTACCAGTTAATAAATCAAACATCACACAGCCTAAAGACCACCAATCAGTTTTCATTCCATAATCTTCACCACGAATAACTTCAGGAGAGCAATATTCAGGGGTACCGATAACTGAGTTACACCAGTTTTCAGAATTCTCGTCAGTGGATTGTTTAGCCAAGCCAAAATCAGTCAATACTAAATAACCATCATGATCTAACAAACAATTTTCGGGTTTCAAGTCTCTGTAAACTATACCTAATCCATGCAAATGCTTTAAAGCTAGCGCCATTTGAGCAACATAAAAACTAGCATTTCTTTCACTTAGGAATCGTTCTTTAGCTAAATAGTTGAATAGCTCTCCGCCAGGGATATATTCCAGAATCAAGTATAATTTTCTTTCATCATGTAATGCATAAAACAATTTAACAATATTTTGATGGCCTGTAACAGAAGCTAAAATGTCTCTTTCAGATTTAGTTCTTTCAGTAGTTTCGGTATCAACTATTATAGAAGCTTTCTTCAATTCCTTTTGGGCAAATAGTTGACCTGTGTTTTTATTCTTGACCAGAATAACTTTCCCATAGGCACCTTTGCCTAACACTTTGATAGGAATGAAATCTGAAATCTTTGGATTTACTTCCTCTGGCTCTTGTTCATCATTCAAGAAAATGCAGTCATCATCATCTTCTGCTTCATCCTCCTCAATTTTGGAATCTTCATAAGAAACAGAATGTAAATTAATCTTCAGTTTTAATGAGTTATCTGGTTGTTGAATGCTACCAACAGACATACGGCGTAGAATACTTGAACGTCTTCTTGGTCTTTCAGTTTGAGAAGCTAGTGTGTATGAAAGAGCTAATTTGTTCACATCTCTGTCTCGAGAATTGGAAAGGGTCTCTTCATCATGATATCTGGTATCAATAGCCAGTTTGGAAATTGATAAATCAGTCAAGTTATTTGTTGTGGTTGATATAGTTTCTGTAATGACTTTGTTCAATGGGAAGCTAAACTGGGAATTTGTAGTAGTAGCAGAAGTTGTTTTTGCTGTTACTGTACTTAAAGGAGAAGTCATGATGGTTTATATGTAATTTATATATTCATGGACATATTAAGAAAATAGCGTTGGTTATAATACAGAGTATTAAAAAGTATGTTCAAGGTATTGTTATACAGGTCTACGAATTCAAATTCAATTAAACCGTTCAATAGCGCAAAAAACGAAAAAATCGTGGAGGCGAGCCTCACAATCTCAGGAGAAGAACTTAGCGTATTTCTGCTTTTCAGCTTGCTTTGACTCTGTTACTAATTTTTCTACCAGCTGGGTTTCGGTTTCGATGCTTTTATCAGTTGGATTAAATTGTTCACTGGTTCTGAGAAATTCCAAAGCATTATCGTAGTTCTTTAAAGATGCATATGATTTTCCCAGTCTGAAAAATACTTTGCTCATTTGTAAATCTGTTAACTTAGAATCTTCCATTTCTAATAAGTATCCACAATAATCAATGCAAGTTTGGAATTGGTTTAATTGTAAAGCAGTTAATGATAAATTTAAAAATAATGTCTTTTTTAAATTCAAGAATTTTTTGTGGTTGGTCTTATCAGATTCTTCATCTGGAATCAACTCATTACAATATCTTAAGGCTTTTCTATATTTAAAAAATGCATCTTGGTATCTCTTTAATTTGAATAGCATTGTGGCTGATCCCTTAATTGTAGTACAAAGATTAATAGTAACATCACCTTTCTCTAAGTTCAAATCTTTAATTTCGTTATCATCTGGATATTCTTCATATATGTCACCACCAATCGTATCATCACAAGCCACAAAATTGGGTAAAAGGTCTCCATCTTTCCATAGTCCACAATCATTAATAATAACTTTCTGTTTTTCAATTGGAATCCAAGCATTATCTTCAGAATTCTTATTACTTATCACCTCAACTCTTTCAATTTCTCTAACAATAGCTTTACCATGAATTACCTTACCAAACACAGTATGTTTACCAGTTAAATGAGGCGAGGGATATGTGCTTATGAAAAATTGTGATGTATTTGAGTCTGGGCCTGAATTGGCCATACAAACGAGAAAAGCAGAAGTTATAGGATGATTTAAATTTTCATCCTCAAATTTACCAACTGGATTAGATTCAGTGGTATAAATTGAATGTCCTCCGCTCCCAATTTTTTCATGTGGATATTTTTCTGATAAAGAGCCATAGTTAATATCACCCGCTTGAATCATAAAGTTTTTGATAACCCTATGGAAAACAGTTTCATTATAAACTTTGGATTTACATAATTGTTTAAAGTTTTCAGATGCTTTTGGCGCTGTTTTATCCAGAAGTTCTATGACAATTCTACCAGTTTTAGAACTTCCAATAGATATATCCAAATAAACGCAATTGTAAGACATTCTCTGTGTAATTCAGTAAGGGAAGTGGTCTTGTTTGTAATCATGATAAATCAATCATACTTACTCTCCTGAAAAAAAAAAGCTAGCTCCATCCAAAAGTAAATTGCACTGCCATATGAAAACATGTGATATAGTCACGTGTTATAACAATATACCGCAACACAATGATACTAAACACCAGAATATTACATACATACTTCTTGTGCATTTAAATGGTAGATATTGTATAATTATTAAAAAATAGAACAAATTGAAAATCAAAAGTTGGATATAACGAACCAAAAAATGACTACAAAAAATAATTGATCGGTATCTCGACAACGAAACTATCAATGCAATTTATAACAGCAACTTTATTACAGTCTGAAGTATCAAATACACTCTTATCTCTTATTAATATCAGACTATACCCCATTTGGGATAACTTCAATAGATTGACAGTATATAATTTCTCGAGTAACTTTGACTTTTGTTGCTTCCTCAGCGTTTACATCTTTAAATAATGATTCAATTTTTCATCAAAACAATATCATCTGTTCTGAGAAGCAATATTGAATCATAGATATCTAATCCTATTGTTTGACATAAAATTTTAAAGCCAATTCTTACTTAGATTTTCATCATACTGCGAATTCATTATCAAATTTGGATGCTGGAGTAGCGATAGTTAAATATTTTAGTGATAAAAGATACAAGGAAAGGAGTTGAAAAACAAAAGGTTCAAATATCCATGCAAGGATTTTGAGGTAACAACTTAAATGGCGTCTTTCATACTCTTGATATTTTGTATAACGTTATACAGTATTTCATTAAAGAAAGAGAATTGAGTTTGCCTTACAAGTATTTTAATTGGTACAGAAAGAATTACCGAAGGGTTTCAGTGCCGATATGACGCGCCGCCATGATTTCGCATCATTCAATTAGGTTCGTATGGCTAGTTACGTATGTGTAATTATATGAGCAGTTAAGTAGAAGTAGTACCGACTATCTGCACAACCGGAGAAGCTCATAATTCATAATAGAATGTTTATTTTATTATCAAAAACCAAGAAAGAAGCAACACGAGAAATTGTCAGACGTGAAATACTTTAAACCTTACAATTAGAAACTGTATAACCGATACAAAAACAAAAAGAAATAATACACATAAAAAAATATTAAGAGAGGACGAGAGACAAGAAAGAGAGATAAGAGAGATGAAATTAATAAGTGATGAAATGACAAAAAAGAATAATTCCTAAGAGAAAAGCCTAACATGCAAAGTATGAAATACAAAACAAAAATATTTAGTAAACCCCCCCCCCCCCACACACACACACACACAAAAAAAAACTAAAACTAAAGAAAAAGCATAATAAAAGGTGTGTGTACCAGACGGAAAAAATGGATTAAATAAAGAGAGGATATCATTGGGATCATTAAATCAAACAATCATAAAGTTAATTCTATTGATGTGGTAGAAAAGGGCAATATTTTTTATAGCCAGTGAAATTTAATATTTTCGATTCCTTGGTCAATGAGAGCCGTTATGTATTTGAGAGGGCCATTAAAAGAAACATCAAATTGATCACCTTGCAAATTATAACCAAGCTTATCAGTTACTCTACCATAATTGGTTCTGAATTCAATATTATTAAGTTTATTGGTAGCAGTAAGTGTGGCTCCCATTATAAATTCACCAAAAGTAAAACCAAAAGAATAATAATTTCCGACTTCTCTACCAACTGAGACTATTGTACCATCCGCAAATATCATCTTGATACCATGAATACAAGTAGAATAAAAAATATCTAATCTAGCCATCTGTTTATCTAATCTACGAGTATTCATTAACCAACCTTGATCACCAGTTCCGTAGGTATCCGATTCTTTAACCGTTTTTTCAATCCATTTAACATAACTTAAATTCAAACCTGATCTAATACCATTTGTGAACCCAAAACTTTTAAAACCATCATCAACTGAAGCTAATTTGATATTTCCATGTGAAAAAACTATAACCCTGTAATATTGTCTTTTCCAAGAGCCAATCTTCCAAGTAACTCTATTGTCAAAAATGACACCTTCGAACTTGTAATAGCAATCAGATAAGAAGTCGGTTGATATTACCAGAACATAAAAAGGACTAGCATTAACAACAGAGCCTAAATTGCCCAACATGTTTTTAACAAAATCTTCTCTTTTCAATAAGTGGTCATTCGAAGATTCAGCAATTTTCTCAACCAACTTTGGGATATTTGTTAATGGAATTGGCAATGGTTTACTTGAAGTTGAAGTAACTGTAATTTCCTCATTGTGATATCTAATTTTATCACCATCGGATTTGGAGGTTACTGCAGTGGTGGTTGTGATAATTGTCTTTTTGTCTTTCTCCTTTTCATCACCTTGATGTTCACCAGAATACTTATCCTTTGAATCTGTTTTGGACGTTGTTTTTGTTTCATCCTCTTGCCATGTTGCATCTAGCATCTCTGAAACACCATCAACGGCAGTAGTGATAGTTTTTAATCCTTTCAAGAAAGTTGATGTCATGATTGCTGCTGTAGCTACTTTGAATAAATAAGATATGAAAATAGTAGCTAATAGTAAAACTAGAAGATAATAAAAAAGCTAGAAGATAATAATAAATAGAGAAGGAGAATGAACTTGAAAAACTAACTTAGTTGAATATTTTGCCCTCATTTTATAGAAATGGTTGGGTTAACGCGTGATCCGTATTGGGTTAGCTCATGATATCACAGCTAAAGCTCCCATAACATATAGGCCGAGAACCTGCATGTGGACTTGCGGCTTTCATTTTTTTCTGTGGGAAGAAGTAAAGCGGCTCGGTATGTTTGGGGAAGGAATATAATTTTACAGATACTTCCTTGCCTAGTTATTCATCTGGTTAAAAATATGTACCGATAACAGACCTGCTAGCAGATAATGTTTGCTGAATATATATATATGTATGTAATTACTTAGACAGAATATGGAAGAGATGGTCTTATACAAGGAATATATAATGGTCTGCACTGAAATATTAGTTAGAAATTAATGAAACGAGGGAAACAGATACTTGTTTGTTTGGTTTTAAAATTAGAGATATGTCATGGCACAAAAGACTACTCTATATATATATATATATTGGGCCCAGATCCAAATTACAGGGGTTTTTAGAAAAAATAAATTTAATTAAGTTTTGTGCATATACGTTTTACGAACCATTTATCGTATTCAAGTCTGAGATTAATTATATCTATCTAATAACAGATAAGCTATATAACTTTCATATAATTGTTCTATATAAAATTACCCACATAATCCGATAATGTATATATCACAATTGCATTAGCTCATGTATACAATAACTGGAATCTTCAGGCTAATTAATATCATTGGAAAGCAATGACTCTATTTTGAGATATATTTTCTTGTAAATAGATTCTCGAAATGCCTTGCTTTGTCAAACTAATAGTTAGGTCACCAGGGGAGCCATATGATTATATATCAAAAATTCTGACATGACCATAAAATGGTGGATTTATATTCAGACAGTTCATCAAATATCTGCGAAAGAGTTTCAGCCAATCAAAGCAAAAAGAATATGAGTGTTCTGGTTAGAACTTTTAGTACCGAATAAATCACCGAGAGATTGAGTGGTGCGAGGGCAGAGCGGCTAGACTGAGCGATTTAGTAACACACTTATATATATTTAGGATACAACCTCAGTTGGTGATACTTTTCTTAATAAAATAGTGTTTATTAAAAAAAAAGAATGGAAAAAAAATTAAAAGAAAAATTTAAAGGTAATAACAAATAATATATAATTTATATAAAGGATCTGACCGACAAAAAATATGAAAAACCAATAGAAGAAAGTTCACAAAAAGATGAATAAGTTTATTAAAAAACAATATATAAAGAAAAACCAACAGTGAAAATGTACAAAATCAACGTAAGTCCAAGAAAATTAGCTAAATAGACTTAATTTGTTTTTTTGTCGAAGTAACTCAAAAAAGCATAATGCAAAATTATTATCTCCAGTGAAATTTAATGCTATCAATTCCTTGATAAATAACACCAGACATGTATTTAAGGCGATCATTAAATGAAACATCATATTGATTACCTTTCCAACTATAGCCAAGTTTAGAGGTTACTCTACCAATATTTGTTCTAAATTCAATATCATTAATGTTACTGTTGGCTGTGATTGTACAACCAACTAAGTATTCCCCATAAACAAAATTAAAGGAGTAGGGGTTTCCAGATTCTATACCCAATAATTCTACTGTTCCATCTGCAAAAATTATTCTTATGCCATAAATATATTCTGAATAAAATATATCCATTCTAGCCATCTGTCTGTCCAATCTACCAGTGCTCATTAGCCAGCCATGGTTACCAATACCATATGTATCAGATTGCTTAATAGACTTATCTAGCCAAGTAACACAGCCTAAATTCAAGCCTGATCTAATACCATTATATAAAGCATAGTATTTAGAGCTATTGTTAACTGGAGCTAGTTCAATATTACCTTTTGAAAACACTATTACCCTATAATATTGTTTCCTGTTGCTTCCAACATCCCAAGCAGTTCTATCATCATATATAGCACTCTCAAATTCATAAGAGCACTTAGCTAAGATATCAATGGATATAATAATGAAATAATATGGACTAGACTCTATAATGGATTCTAACTGGCGATATAATTTTTTAATGAAATCTTCTTTTCTCAATGAGTATTGATTGGATAATCTAGAAGTTCTCTCAACCAATTTTGAAACACCTGATAAAGAAGCTGGCAATGCTCCCTTTGAGGTTTGAATTGTTATCTTCTCATCGCGATAACTAAATTTTTTGCCTTGATGATAATTGTCTGAATTTGATGTGGTAGTTGCTATCTTTTCATATTTATTATTTGTGTCTTTTGAAGAGGTTTCGTGAACTTGTTTTTCTTGCCATGTTGAATCCAACTGATCGGAAACGGCATCAATGATGGTGGCAAACGAATTTATACTGTTCCATAAACTAGAAGTCATAATGAGATAAGTATTTTAGAATAATGATTTGAATGTTAACAGAAGAGAAAGAAAAGTGGTAAATTATGAATCACTTACGTTGAGATTTTGATCTCCTTTTATAACATTATTTGGTGGCCTAGATTAAGTCATCGCATCAAAGATTTTATAATATCAATTGAATTACCGAAAACTAGTAAGCATAAGTTCGAGCAGTGTGCGGAGCCACTTTTCCGTGTGAATACATGTGTATTAAATAGCCGCAGAGTCTCCCCAGTACTTTTATAAATAGGTTCCTTTATGTAAGCGGCGGTGGGGTTATTATGAGTCATTAACCTAAATTCAAATTGACATTTTTATTACGTGAATTGTAAGAAGAAAAAGATAGAAAGATAGAAAGATTAAAAATAAAAATGAAGACTCACTAGTACATATTTCAACACAAATTATAAATAAAAAAAGGAAAAATCTTCACAGAATATTATGGAATTATATAGAATGAGTGAGTAATAGATTGTAGTTGACATTCGTTTTCTAGTTTATTTAAAAGCTTATATATATATTTTAGGGGGATGTTAAAATACATTAATGGATCGTATACTGCTATTCTTATATTTATCTAATTACTCCATACAAATTTTCCATGACCCAAATGCTGTTTAATAATAATTGTTAAATACACAATTGGTTACATGTATATGAATTGAGTTGACACAATTAATTTTCTTATATTAGAATTTTGACGGATAAGGTATGCATAATACATAAATAAAAATAAAGAAAGTAACCAAAATAAAGTTATTAATTATTGAGTCAATTGAATGCATGTAGTTTACTAGTGTTGATTGTATCGAATTATATCATCTTTATATTTGCAAATGAAGAATTAAATGAGTCATTTTAAAATATTTTGGAAGGAATAAAAGGGGGCCAGACCAGCGAACTTGTTAGACACAACGCATATGCATGTAGGGGGACAAAGAATATGGAGTATCTCCTAATATGACATCAGAAGAAAAATAAGTAAGATGTAAGTTGTAGAAAAATATAATCCATACCATAAAGTAATGCAAAAATTATGAGTGAAAATAAAAAAAAACAAAATAAAGTAAAAAGTAACAAAAGTAGAGGATGTTGTGAATGGTGATTAACAATAATATGATAGACAATGTTGTTTAATTTCAGTGAAATTCCATGCTTTCGATCCCTCTTCTTGAAATATATTTACTAACTTGATCCAGTGGAGCATTAAATGAAATATCAATTAATTCGCCAGTGTCATGTCCATAACGATGAGTAAATTCAGCATAATAACTTTTAATCTGATTGAATTAATTCTTCTACTATAACTTAATTTAACACCCATTAAATACAATAATTATCACCTTGAAACTTAAATCTATCACATAAATTTCTCAAGCCAAAATTTAGTCCCATAAATATGTAAACTATAATAAATATCCAACATTGTGATCAACATTATTGTCTTTTCCGTCTCCATTTCAACACCTTTAGTTGATGCTCTACATAAATCAATTAAAAGGTCAGATTTATGTGCCAATTTAACTAACTGTGGGTTTCTTCCTGTTCTAATACCATCATTACGGAAACATACAAAACTATCATTTCAACCAATTCTTGTTTTTTGACTAATACTTAAATAAATGAAGCCCGACTCGCTCAAGTGTTTCTTCAATTTTATCAAGAACTACTTCAGAATCAATGATAATGTTATCATCATCATTTAAAAGTATAATTGATCCATTTTCAAATCCATCTGTTTTTTCTTTTCTCCCCTTTATTTTCTTTTTTTATGTTCTCGAAAACTTTATAGGATGATCCCAACTCTGAAGTGTTAACTTTAGATATTTGAGTTTAAAAATGACAGTTACAACAATCTATTTTGTCCATCTCAAATTCTAAATAGCCAAATCTAACTTGGTCGGAGCAGTCAACAGCCAGAAAAAAAGTGGTAAACACGATATTAATCAAAGAAAGGGGCAGATGCAAAGGAATATATAAATACAGTCAAATTAGAGCAACAAGTAAAGCAGAAGACTTCGGAAGGTTTCTAAAAAGAGGTATAATGCATTGTTTAAGTTCTAATGTTGGTCTAGTTAGTTTATGATCTAAATGAATTATTATAAGATATGTTATCTGTTTCAAAATGTAACCAAACTAGCCTACAACCAGTATATCAGCAGAAATAGCAAAAAAAAAAAAACACATAAACCGCCCAGGTAGACTTCAGTGGCAGGATTTGCTTCGTACCTGCCAAATAAAAGTCATGGGTTGACAAGTGGCTCTGGAAGAACAATATTGTTGATCCTCAAATTGTCTATTTATTGTCGGATCTTCTACGATGTATGTGCCGCATTGTTGAAACTTACTTTAAAGACTAAAGAGTTCATTAGAGGTAAAGAAATAAATAGTAACAAAGATAGGCTTAGTACATCTTAAGAGTTGCTTAATTTCATATATAACAATCCGATAATCTAAATAATTTCTATTAAAGCCAATCTGAATTTAATTGAGGAAGGTAACAAGGGATGGAAAAATGCCTGTGAAGACTAATTGTGCAAGTGGAACAGAAACATCAAGCAATCCAATCTAAACTTCATTGTTGTATTAACAAACCTGAATTTCTAAGTCCTAAAATACCCTACAAATAATTAAAGAAAGAGAAATAGTAAAGGATAAATATAAAGTTTTTATATATTTTCTTGTGATAACATTAGGTAGAAAAACTTTAGAGTGACAGATGGTTTGATATTCAACTTACACACCTAGGAGGCTGATTACTATAGGGAATAACTTCATCATTTACATTTAGGACTTAATCAATTTTGAAGAGTGGTTTGTCCTTTAGATTAGCTCTTTATATCACCATATCAATAATGAGATGAGTAAAGAAAATGAAACTAGCAGTACCAATTGAGAATGTTGGGACATTTAAAAGTGCTTCATGACCACATGTGATCAAATAATGCTACTATCTTTCTGAATATTAGCCAGAATAAACGTAACTCATGAATAAGTAAGTAGAAAAGCTGTCTACTTTTGTTAATCTCTTGATCTATCAGATTTCTGAATCTACTATATACAAGGGGAATTGGACAGGGCTTCCCAACCAGATTGTAATCACATCCCTGCACCATATAAGCTGTCCCAAAGTTTCGATCATCGAAATCGTATGTAAATATCCAACAACTACAAAGCAACTTAATAAAAGTACATTAAGTAATTCTCAGACTCACATTTCCTAATAGCTGCATTCAAGAAATTTGTAACTGAGGACATCATTCCTTTACTTCAAGCTAATTGCTTTCAGACTTATACAGATCTATTTTCAGGCTTATCCATATCCACTATATCAATCATTTTTTTCAATTTTCAGAAATACTCAAGCAATGTCTGGAAAAAGAATCAAGTCACAATTGACCAGAGAAGAGGCATATTTAGAGAGAGATGAAGGTCGTGATGAAGATATCTTTGAAACTCCTAAACAAGCTTCTCAAGAAACAATGGCTAGAAGAAAGATTGCAGCTTATAAGCCAAAGTTTGGTGCTAAATCATCAACTGCAGCAGCATCCAATGGTGATTCCACTTCTAATGGAGGTGCTTTTAGCTTCTTGAATAAATCGACTTCATCAAGTATTACAGATCCGGCTGTTTCAGACACAACACATGAATCTCCAAAGAAAAATCCATTCGCAATGTTTTCCAAACCAACTGTTGTCAGTGCCACATCTTCTACACCTTCTGTGATAGATAAGGCATTGCAAATCAAATCATTAAACTCCAACTTTTTACAATCTATAAATAAATCCATCTCTACTAATCCTGTAGCTGATTTGACTCCTATTATAATGAAGTATTCTGAATACTATAGCCAAATTAATGAGGGTCAAATTGAGGTTAAGCACAAACCCGTTCCTCAGGCTGCAATAAATATATCTTCATCAACAACAGCAACAGCAATTATTCCTTCTAGTGTACAACAAAATTCAAAACCAACTACTTCAACAGATCCAGCTCCTGTGAATACTTCGTCAGAAACAGGTAAACACACTGATGGTGACGTTATAAATGTTGATTCTGATTCCGACGAATCAGATGACGAAGTTAAAATCGAAGGCCCTCAATTCAGTGTCAAAGAACTACCAAAATCTAGAGATTATGGTTTCAAGTTTGGCTATGCTCCACCTCCAGATTCAGATGAAGACCCTGAAGACGAAGTTAAAATCGAAGGACCTAAATTTCAATTGGGTGATGATGTTAAAATAAAAGATGCAGCTTTCAAATTCCCAAAGAAAGAAGACTCACAGAAAGCTACAAATATCGGACAGAAAGAGCCTTTTAAATTTGGGTTTACTCCTACCGCTGAATCTGCTTCATCTTTCAAATTTGGTTCAGACACAACTACATCCACTGGTGCTGAAATGTCATCGAAACGAACTGTTACAAATTCAACACCGGTCCCGGCTTTTCAATTCTCTGCAAAACCAACTTCAGGTTTTTCATTTGGTTCTAATACCGATTCAAATCCCGAAAAGAATGATAGTGCTTCTACTTCTGTTACTGCCCCTGTCCCTAAAATCAAGCCATTTACTTTTGGTACAACTACTTCTTCATCGGCTGATACAGAAAAGAAAGAAGATTCCAAGCCATCCTTTTCATTTAGTTCAACTAATGGCTTCTCAGCTTTTGGATCTGGGTCTGGTTCCGCTGCACCAGCTAATTCTGCGTTTAGTTTCGGCTCTTCTGTCTCAAGTGATGCCGATAAATCTAAGTCCAATCCATTTAACTTTGGTGGTTCTGCATTTAGCGGAAATGGTAACAAGCCTACTCCTGTAGCAAGCAGTTTTAATTTCTCTTTTACCTCCCCAGCAATTGGTACTACCACTCCTGTAACGTCATCAGAACCAGCTGATATCACTAAAACTGGCGAAAAGGTAGAAGAAAATGATGTTAAAGGTGATTTTACACTTCATCCACTGACTCAGAAAGTGGAAGTTAAAACAGGAGAAGAAGAAGAAGATTCCAAATATACAAAACGTTCAAAAATTACCAAGAATAATCCAGAAACAAAGGCTAATGAAACTGTTGGTTTAGGTGATTTGAAGTTACTGCAAAACAAAGTTTCTAAAAAGTCTAGAATTTTAGTAAGAGCCGATGGATCAGGTAATGTCTTGTTGAATATACCAATTGTCAAAGATGTGACCTATGAATTGACAGGTAAGAAAAATAACTTGTTAATATTACCTGAATTTAAACCTAATGGCACAATCGTTAGATATTACGCTATGGTAAAAACTTCAGAAGATGGTCAAGAGTTATTAAAGCATGTTCAAGAATCTCAAAAGGATATGCCATAATTAAGGCTGCTACATAGTTTAGCGAAGTTTGATCATATCTTATCATGTTAGGCAAGGTACTACTAGGTATTACCACTACTTTTATCTTTCATTTTTTTTCTTTGGTGCTTTTCAACCTGTGTAATTTTAAAATGCATATCCTTTTTTACTTTTGTTTCTACTTATCATATCTATTTCATTGTAAACCCTTACCTGAACTATTAGTCGTTAATAAGTTAAACCATGATCATCTATCCACAAGCCAAGATTTAAATTTCAAACATCACCATATTTGAAATATCGTAAATCACATACTATGTATCACGTGCCACCAAGAAGGTCACAAATAACCCTTCAAAGCCGCGTATTCAAGTGATTGTAATAATAAATCACGTGCGTGATTTTGGCAGTGCCAGATGCTCTGGCTCTCTCGCTGCGTGCGAATTCTCCATCCAGTATGCTGTACCAGTCTTAAAACTTTTCATGTATTTACAATTTAACACATACAAAGAATACTACATGTATCTTGACTTTTCAGAAACGGATCATTTAATTATTTAATCAGTATGTTATAACTCAGAATCAAAATATCCAAAATATTGAGCACATTTGTTAATTAATTTATACTGAATTGGCTGATTAGAGAGATTTTTCATTAAACATTTTCAAAAGTTTGACGAACCACTTGGAAGATATATCAACAATCACACAAATAGAAATATACAAATCATTTATTAGTTTGTTTGAAAAAACTCTGGATCTAATAATTTTGGATTTATTCCAAAGTTTTGACTAAGTTGGAAGATGATCCAATAACATCTACATAAGATCTAAATTCTCTACAATATTTAGGAAATTTAGATAAAATAAATCTCTTTATCTTCCCAGAAATTTATTCATTGATGATTTTAATTTCAAATAATGTGTGAAATTCTCATTCATGTAATCCATGTAAGTTAGTGGAAAGATTCATCAGAGATTAAGAGAATATAACATCACAGTTAACATTTCCCTAAATGAAGATCATTCTAATCGAATCATTTGAAGTTATATTGGAAGTGTGCCCAAGAAAATTCATAACTCTGGATTTAAGTACTAACTTTAATTATAGAAATGCCTCCAAAGATTCAACAATCCAAAGCCGCTAAGGCTGCCGCTGCTATGGCTGGTGGTAAGAAGTCCAAAAAGAAGTGGTCCAAAGGTAAGGTTAAGGACAAGGCTCAACATGCTGTTGTCCTAGACCAAGAAAAATATGACAGAATTTTAAAGGATGTCCCAACTTACAGATTCATCTCCATCTCTGTCTTAGTTGATAGATTAAAGGTTGGTGGTTCCCTTGCTAGGGTTGCTTTAAAACAATTAGAAGAAGACGGTGTTATTAAGCCAGTTTTAAAACATTCTAAACAATATATCTACACCAGAGCTACCAATGAATAAATATATTCTTGTTTATCTTTTGTTTAATCTCTGTAATTTTTTCCTTCACAGTTTATTAATTGTTAATAAATAACCAACATATCTGATTTACTATCTAATTCTTTTTAAGATTACCTGAATCCTTGTAATTTGCATGGCATGAAAGTAAGAAACCCTCGAGTGGATTTGTCGCCAATAAAAAGGTCGTGTTTAGATCAAACAAATTTTGTTGAAGCGCTGTACAACTATAAAAGCTTACTGTATTCGGGAACTCATGTTGAATGCCGTTCTTCTTGATTTTAAGACAAGAACATCGGTTAACCCAAAGAAGATAACGTAAGTAATACATTTATGATATCTGGATTCCTTTTTTTGAAAACAAACTTTTTTTTTCCATCTGATGATTGTGTTCCAAAACACTTTTATATTCGGTGACAATACATGAGCCTATGAATATTTACATGCATCACCATCTGACTATTCTACTTGTTGAATCAAGTTTTATTTCAATGAAATTTTCCAGTTCTCTTGTTGCAATTGGCAAATAGTCTACTAACTTTTGTTTTTTGTCTAGTTAATTTTGACTGTGGTTTATGCTTTCTCATTTTATTTGAAGATTTTACTCTACTCAGGCGAGTAGATTAGATCATAATCTATCTTAAGTAAATATAATCTCACTTTTTTAAATTAAACTAAATTCACTACTATGATGATCAAAGTTAAAACAATCAGTTCTGCTTCTGAAAAAGAATGAAGATAACGTTTACCTTACCATTTTATCTGACTTAGTGATTTAATTTAGTTTTGTTTCTTTAATGTTTACTTGTATTTTGTCGTATTACTTGCTCTTGCATGTTGTGGTTGGTTCTTCTGTTTTAAATACCTGGTAATTTATTATCTGTAAGTTTAGTATTAGACGTGTTTCCTTATTGTTGAGGAACTGAGGTGGAGGATTGCAAATCTTAACTCCTGTCATGATTGAGGATGAAGTTTTAATCATAGTAAAGTGTAAACAGTCAGTCAGTTCGGTATGAGCTTTTATAGTTTGAGATAACATGATATAGTTAGTTCAATTGGTGAGGAGTATACAAAAATCAGAAATATTTTAAACAAAAATTCAAATATGACAGAAAAAGAAAATACTATAAATGATAAATATACAACCACAGAGAACAAAAATAGTAGCGGAGAAGCAAATGAGGTTTAGTTTAAAGTAATAACTTAAACCAGAATGAGTGTATACTTGAAGACATCACTAATTGAAATTACTTGATTCCTAATTTAAATAATAGCGTTCCACTCTACCTTGTTTGGCTGTTAAGAATTTCTTAACACGTCCCCAACCTTGAACGACTTTTGGGTTCTTTTGCTTACTTAAAACACCATCTAATTTACTAATAATATTGTAAACAATAGCTCTGGAATTTTCACTTTGTAAAATTCTTAACCAGAAGAACATGCCATAAGCAACCAAGCCAAAACCGGAGTTCCCTCTCATTAATAGAGTATCAAAAATTAAGACAGCAAATAATAGTAATTCATTATAAACAATTACTGTTTCGAACAACTTGCTCATACTCAGAATTGGCTCAATATGGAAGAAATTTGACAATTGTAATAATGAAATCAAGAAGTATGGAAGGATTTTAAAGAGTGATGATCTGTTTAAAAACCAAATTAAACTTAATAATAACATTTGGAAATTTCCAGTTGGTAATAAAGCACTATAGTTTGGAATGGATTTCTTATCATATAGACTCAATATTTGAACAGTATAACTCACCCAAGTGCCTATTAATCCTAATCTGTAAGCAACCTTAGGAATCCAACTTTTTTGAGATTTAAATTGAATGTAGTACAACGCATAAATTAGAGTGAAAAGTAAGGTTATAATATGACCCCCCATCCAAGCATATTTGAAGTTTGGAGATTCTATGTCAGTTCTCTTTCTAAGCTTCTGATTTTTATGATTATCTGGAATATCTGCAACCGCTTTCTTCTTTGGTTGTGTTTCTGGAACTGGAGCCGTTGGCTTCTCAGCCACAGGTGCATGAATTTGAGCTGATGTTGACATGAAAATAAACTGTTTTTATTGCTTTCCGAATGCTTCTTTAAATGCAATTGAACCTGAAACCATGTAAAAGGACAAATTTAAAGAAGGAGTAAACACAGGTGAAACTGCAATTTCAGTTGCAAAACTTAGAGCGGATCGGCAGTGCAGGGCACAGAAAATGTATTGGTGCACAGATGTGTGACTTAATAGAGGTTCATCTGCCACCAAAATTTAGTAATAAACTAGCTTTCACAAAATAACATTCCACGTTTCATTCATTACCATGATAACTTTAAGTTAGCGATATATATATATATTCGAAAAATACAAATGTAAATCAGAAATTCTTTGAAATTTAATATCCAAAAAAAGAATGCGTCATTAACATTAAACAAGATACAAGTAAACAAAAATTACATAGAATCATAGTACGAGAAGTTAGAACCAGCAGTCCAGAGAACAGCTGGTGTGTAAACTGGAGTTGGATATGTAGTACCATAACCATGAACTGCTATATTTCAATTTAGAAAATATGGTTATGTCCAGCCAGTGGGTGCATCTGTAGCTGTAACGAAGGATGTGTAAATAGTTTATTGTTCTGAATCAGGCTCCAAATATTAACAAGAACCAAAAGCATTTTGATCAACATTAATAAATCTTCCATGATTTGGTCTGTTGCCAGAATTTATGGCAGTAATAGATCTTGAAAAATTAGAAAACTACGTTTTCAAGTTAAGATAGATGCTGATCATCATAATATAGAAAAAGCAATTACAGTTGATGCTCTGACATTTTGGGCAGATAGAACTTCAAGGTAAAATGTGTTAAGAGAACCGGAGCTTGTGATACCAACAGATGTAGCACCTGTAGCTGTTTTGAATATTTCCTTAGAGGTTTTCTCTTTTATTTCTGCATTATTAGAAACCAAAAAAGTAGTGTAGTAGCTACTTCTACTAGAATTAGATTGCTTCAGTTCTTGCTAATGTTGTAACTTTACCATTATTATATCATGAGAGCACTGTATAATAATACATACAAGAAGAATAAGGAGAAATTTCCAACCAAGAAAGATGCATAGCATACATATCATTATTGCTACCCTGCGAAATACGCCAGCCTTTTTAAAATAAGTAAGTACAAGCATAAAGCATCAAAATTGCACGTAATTCACTATAAGAGTTAACAAATTAAATTCCATATATATAGAAAGAATATAAACAAAGTATAAAGTATAAAAGTACATTTAGGATTAAATTAATATTCTGAGCATAAGTTCGTCAATTGTTTTTTTTAAAAAGCATAATATAATCAATAATCAAAAAAATGAGGAAAATACAAGCCAGGGTAAACTATTAAAACAACAAACATGGTAAAAAGAATTGTTTTCTAATAAATTCAAAATATGCAAATAGTTCTTTTGTAAGTAATTAATACAAGGTGTTTGGTAATTCGAAAGAGAGAGTTCATATTATGCATTAAATATCCGTTAAGTAGTAATAATAACAGTAAGAAAATGTAGTTAGTAAGTATCAAGAAAAAACTTTCACTATAACAGTCAGGAAACCATAAATTGAAGAAGTGAAAAAATTTAAAACACACAAAAACAGTGTAAATTGAAATAATGGAACAACAAAGAGGAAAGGGAAATCATAAGTTTGGTTTTCATACCCTAATGGTTTTATTTTAAATCTAGCAGAAATATTTCCTTCTTTCAAAAAGAAGCAAAAACAGTATAATTCAATGATGCAACTAAGTACCAATCAAACCTTACTTCAAGGAATATGCTAAAACTCGTATTTTAAAGCAAACAAGATCTAATTCTTAGTACTCTTTCTCAAAATACTTCTAATATCAGAAATAAATTCATCAACTTCACCAACATCTAAATAAAGAAAACCATCTTCGTAATTCCTCTTCTTTAATGGACCATGAATTGCATTACTATTACCGATAAAATGCTCACCATTACTAGACCCAACAGAATGACCAGAAGTGGTGCTCACTATAGTGGATAAAGACTGCAAGGAGTTTTCAGCAGTCGGAACCTGGCCAATATGACCATGTTTCAGTAATTCATCCTGAGTAACAAGTATAGGCAACGCCACTTCTGAAGTCGATAATCCACGGGGAAGTGAAACAGCAGTATTGTTCAACACTATGAAATCTGGATTCAATATGTTATAAACTTCAGTAAAATTACCAAACAACTTATAATTTACAGTTTTCAATAATGCTAGCATACATCTTAACAAGAATATATCTCCCTCGAACAAGAAAATGTCTATTATCCGTTCAACGGTCTCAAAATTCAATAAATTTGAGAAAATTGTCGGTAAAGAAGATTGCATTATTAGTAGTGTGTTAATGTCTTGTTTTACAAAGTTGTTATATAGATTTGGTTGTGTCGTGAGCAAGAATTTGTCGAATTGGTTTTGAATATCTTGGATGTATTTATAGTCTGTTTCTGAATCTTTGTGGTTTGAAGAGTCAGATGTTAGGTTGCCATCTGTATTAGTCCCGGTAGTAACTTTAGATAGTTTGTCTATCTGTAATTGTTGACTTAAAGTGTATCCTATAATTGCTGGATTTGTTGCAGGACTTGAGGCTGATAGTGAATCTGAAAGATTAATTGAAGAAAATAATTTGTTTATTAACCTTTTAGATGTGATGGAAATCAAAGCATTCAGTGTTTTCTCAGTTGATTTCAGGTTTGAATATAAAACACAAGCTAAATTGATTAGTTGTAGTGATATCTTTCTTTGTGGAAACTTATCAAATTTCGAACCAAGCCGAGGGAGTATCAACTCGTATGCTAGAGAAATTTGTAAAACATCTTCAAATATCTCACCAATTTGGAAAACCATTAAATTTGGGAAACTGAACTGTATTCTGTAGGATAACACTTTAACAAATTCAATGAGTTCTAAATGCTCACTGGTGCATGTTTTTTCGAACTCTCTTTTTGATAATTCTGAATCATCCATTAGCTTATAACTACATGCATCTAGAATGATTTCCTGAGACTCTGTTAGACATTTCTTTATTAAGTCATTCAAATGGTCATCTCCTATGATGATACACTGTTTTGACCAAACTTGAGTTCTAATTGAATCAGGAATACCACGCCACCATAACTCCCTAGTTGTGGGCAAACAAATTGCATCATCATAATTTTTCAATACTTTAACCCAAGTTTTAAAGTCATTTTCATGCTGTTTAGTTAATCTACTTTTTTGCTTCTGGTATTCCTTTAATTTTTTCTTTTCTTTTGCAATTTGGGATTCCAACAAATTATCATAATCCCTAACATGTTTATCGGCTTCAAATTTATCCTTTGGTGGTAAATTGGTTTGACGAGTAACTGACATGTATTGTTTAGATGGAGAGGCTAGTGGTGGTTTTACGCCATTTCTGTGTATCGCTGTGTCAGTAACATTAATTTTAATTGGAGATGTGTCAGTTTTAGGGATAGAAGAATTTGCACTGTTATCTAAATCTCTGAATTTCTTCAAGAATGCAATTCTTTCTAATGTTTCCTCTAACTTTAAATCTTCATTTTTAGTCAATATTCTAACATCATTTGATAAGTTTTCATCAGAACTATTATGAAGACTTAGTTCAGATAAATCAGATGCGATTGAAAATATCGAAGAAGCTCTTGCTATAGGAGAAGAGGTTGAAGAACTGGAATTTGTATTTGACAAACGTTTGATATGCTTTATAAACTGAGGCTTTTTGAATTCAAAATAGCCATGATCAGTCAAATGCTTCAGAGATTTGGAGAAGGGAACATCATAAATTGGGAAATTATCTGGTAACTCATCATCAGAACAATCATCGATTAGTTGACTGTCAGTTTTGGAAGTTTGAAGTTCTTCACGTAATTGTTTCTTCCGCTTTTGATTAATCCGGAATTTTTGAGAAGAGGTCAATAATAAGGCATCTTTAGAAGAATTTGACTGTGCTAGTGATAGATTGGAATACGTTAATTGAAGTTTATTTCCGCTACCATTAGAATTTATAGATATACTTGAAGAAGCATTTGAATTGATGGAGTTCATTCTGGATATACCAACACCACTTCCCAAGCTTGACAATGACTGTCTACTGGAAGAATTAAGACTGGCAGGCCGCACAGAGTTTGTGTTGTTGTATTGCTTGTAAAGTCGTCTATTTTTAGAGATGCGTTTAGTGGTGTTGGCATTATAGTTAAGGTTGATGTCTTCAAAAGACTCCTGGATTACGTCCAGGGTCGGCGACGTGTTGTTGTTCATTTACTTTGGTGAATGTATAGAAATCAAAAAATTAAATTGTAGTGAATTGTAAATATAAATTAAGAACGAAATGTGTGTTTGTGCTGGTTCAACAATTAATTTAGTAAAGGCGTATTCTATACTTTGCTTTGATAATGTAAGTGAGTGTGTAACTTTCAGAAAAAAACAATCTATAAGATTGAGAGTATGAAAGTATGAAAGTATGAGAGATGTGGATCCTTCCTGTATTAGTAAGCCTGCTTAGTTGGAGGTAGAGACTAGTAACAGACGATGGTATGATTCTTTTTTATATGGGGTTGGGAGATTCATTGTGTTGTTTTCATTTTCGTTTTCGTTTCGAAAAAGGTAAAAGAGAGAGCGTCGATCGGTGCAGGTAAAGGTGACCGCGTCGCGTCGAATATCTTGGAATATAATTTCCAGAGTTCTCGTTACATTTCTTTTTGGAAGCTCATCGTATTTTAATGGTTGAGTATAAGCTTTAAAATTTAGACAAAGCATTTTAATTTTATCTATTGAAGAAGGGTTTTTTTTTGTTTCATTAAATTGGCCATATTTTGGAATCGGTTTTTTTTGATATATTAGCTGAAGCTTATAAAACAGATAGATCTTTCCTTGCGGATGAGCAGGAGATGATATAAGGAGACTTAATTGGATTAGTGAAATTACTACTAGTATCATCGGTAGCATCACCAATAATGATGTTTATAAATCTACCTATTTTGTAAAGATGAATAGATAAAGTTATTGGAGTATAATAAAATTTTGTTTAAAATCAATGGGAAGAATAAAGTTTTCAGGCTCCTCCTTTGGAACCTATGGCCATGTTTTATTTCGGTGTGATTCTTTTTAATAGTTGCCAGGTTTTTTCAACTTTAGGGCTAAGACTTCTTTTCCTAAAGCTTATCTGGCAATTCAAAAGTAATTACACAAAAATTATTTATCTTCGAAATGGAAGGTACTAAAAAAGAAAACTCCAAAAAAAACACAGTACTATAAACATAAGAATAAATACTATATATAACAGTTATTTACAGGAAACTATAAAATATATTAAAAGAAAAAAGGCATCATAAGAAGTATTTAATTCTTCTTTTCATTTGCACCGCCATCAGCTTTCTTATCATTCTTTTTATCACCGAGTATCTTCTTGAAAGCACTAGACAAGAAGTTTTCGATTCGCTTCAAATTTCGTGGATGCTCACAATCAACATCTGAAAAAGAACCGGTAGAATGTTTAGAATCAGATTCTTTGGCAAAATGTTCCAGTGGCTTCCAAGTTGGATCAACTCTATTTGCATTATGATCACCAAATGCGTCGGCTAAGGCTTCTAATAAAGCAGTTTGTGTAGCATTGACAGGCTTTAATGGCTGAACTTTTAAAATAACTTTTAAGTCACCTCTTGAACCTGAATTAGAATATGGAACACCATAATTTGGGATTATTATTGTTCTACCATCCTCTGAACCAGAAGGAACCTTCAGTTTAATCTTATCATTTTCCAAAGTAGGTACTTCAATAGTACCACCAAGTGCAGCTGTAGTCATTGGAATTTTAGACTGATGAATTAAATTATTTTTGTCATCTCTCACAAAATTTGAATCTGGCTTAACCCTGACTCTAATAATTAAGTCACCATTTGTTAATACATAATTACTTGATGTAGTTGAATGTGGTGCATTACCAGCCCCACTGACTCTGATCCTAGCACCATCTCTAATACCCTTTGGTAATCTAACTTCGGTTTGTTTCTTTTGATAATCAACACCCTCACCATGACAAGAGTTACACTCATCTCCCCTTTTAACGGCCACACCGGTACCTTGACAAGCATTACAAGTTGATGCCATTTGGAAACCAGCCTGTAAATTATGAACTTGAGAACCAGTACCACCACACGCACTACAAGTTGATCTGGTTTTACCCTTCTTCATACCAGAACCAGTACAAGTACCACATTTGCTTAGGGCATCAAAAGCAACAGTAGCTTTAGTACCAAATATAGCTTCTTTGAAAGTTATTGTTTTTAAAACCTCTACATCTTCACCAACAATGTGTTGCCTCATACCACTTCTACCTGAACTTCTTCCACTTCCACCCATAGCACCAAATAAATCTTCAAAATTGATTCCAAAACCACCAAATGGATTATTGCCATTACCACCGCCTCTAGCAAAACCACCAAATGGATTACCACCTGCTGCACCACCAAATGGATCACCACCGAATCCACCAGCACCAGCACCAGCATTTGGATCAAATCCTGCAGCACCGTATTGATCATATTGCTGTTTCTTTTGAGGATCAGATAAAATGTCATATGCCTCTTGCAATGAATGGAACTTAGTTTCAGCTCCATCTTCTTTATTTATATCTGGATGATATTTCTTAGCTAACTTATAATAAGCTTTTTTAATTGATGAGGAAGAAGCATCTCTTGAAACACCTAATGTCTTATATGGATCTTCTAGCTTAGCTGGGTTTGTAGTATGGAATAATCGTTGTTGATTTAAATTGTTAAAGGACGAAGGTATTAATAATATATTTGTTGCTCGTTGAATAGGTTGTTTTGACGAGCTCACTACTTTTCTCAGATGGGATTTTAATAAATAGCTCATCCTTTGTCAATACAGCTCTAGTAAAATCTTGTTGACAAATTTGTGCCAGCTCTTAACCTTTGAACCTTGCTCATCTATTTGTCTAAATACTTAGCAAGAGATTTTAGTTTTAGCTGGGATGAAAAAGAACAGGGCCGCCTAACCAAGAAGAGTTGCACAGCCGTCTTCTAGACTTTTCTATACCTCTGTAGAACTAAAATATATTGATACTACAAACAACAGAAACTATATAGGATATGCGAATAAATCAAATTAAAAAAACGAAGAGCATGAAAAAGTAAAAGTATTTTTCTAATAAGATCTACCAAACATAGTGTAGTTGATTGCCGGTTTACCACACAGAACACACTTTTGATCTTTCTTTAATTCAGGTTGTTCAAACGGAATACATAAGGACTTAGCACCCATTGCAGGTGACTTATCATCAACTTCGAATTCTTCACCATCGTCTTTCTTTGCAGATTCTTTCTTAATGTTATCTTCACAATCATTATCACCACACCATGGGGATAAGATAACATTCTTCTTGTTTAATGTTGGGACGAAATCTTTCCATTCATCAACCTTAACTCTGTGTGTATCAAATTTCTTCTTAGCAGATAAGAACAATGATTGTTGAATATCTTCCAATAAAGCTGGTAGTTTGGTTTCTAATTCTTCTAATTTGATAGAAAGCTTTTCACCATTATCTCTTCTGACGGCTAAAACAGATTTATTAGCAATATCTTTTGGTCCAAGCTCTAATCTAACTGGAACACCCTTTAATTCCCAGTTTGAGAATTTCCAACCTGGAGAGTAGTTATCTCTGTAATCAGCAGTAGTACGAATACCATATGATTTTAATGTCTTTTCTAAGTCTTTACAAGAGCTGAAAATGTTTTCTTCAACTTCTTTAGAAGTCTTAGCAGTGACACCAACTGGAATAATAACAACTTGGAATTGAGAAACTTTAGGTGGAATGACCAAACCCTTGTTATCAGAGTGAATCATAACCATAACACCAATAACTCTGGTGGATAAACCCCATGAAGTTTGGTTAACGAAAACCTTTGGCTTATCAGAACCAGCTGGATTTTCAACTGAAATGTTAAACATCTTGGAAAAATTTTGACCTAAATGATGAGAAGTAGCACCTTGAATACCTCTTCCTGTGGTTGGAATATAACCTTCAACAGTAGTAGTAAAGTTACCACCTGCAAATTTTTCATTTTCAGTCTTCTTACCCATAACAACTGGAACAGCCAATAATTCTTCATAAATTCTTCTATATAATTTCAAAATGTACATAACCTGTTCCTCGGCTTCTTCAGCAGTTAAATGAGCAGTGTGACCTTCTTGCCACAAGAATTCCCTAGTTCTTAAGAATGGTTGTGGATGCTTGAATTCCCATCTAACAACAGAATTCCATTGATTTAATTTCAAAGGCAAGTCCCTATGCGATCTAATCCATTTTGCATAGTATGGGTACATAACTGTTTCTGAAGTTGGTCTAATAGCGATTGGTTCTTCCAGCTCAGAGTTACCAGCTTTGGTAACCCAAGCAACTTCAGGAGCAAAACCTTCAATGTGGTCTTTTTCCTTTTCTAACACTCTTGAGGAAACAAACATCGGGAAGTAAGCATTGGTGACACCATCAGCTTTAATTCTAGCATCAAACCAAGACTGAATATGTTCCCAAACTGAATATGATGCCGGTCTCATGATGTAACAACCGGAAACATCATAATACTCTAACATTTCACCCTTTGTTAAAATTTGTTGGTACCAACCTGGAAAGTCTAAGTATTTATCAACAGTAATACCAATTAATTTGGAGTCTTCTAAAGCTGCGGATGAGGTGACAGAAGCAGATTTAGCAATTGAGGTTGCCTTTGGGGCAGCTGGAACAGGTTCAGCTGCAAAATCAACAACAACTAGTTCAAATGAAGATAAGAAACCAGTTAATTGAGAACCATTTAATACTAGCTTTGCAGATTCACTAGACAAAACATATTTAAAAGATGAATCTGAAGAAATTGATGCATCAAGAATAATTTTAACCTTACCACCTTTATGTTCATGATTTAAGGAAGCAATTGTGAATTCTTTGGCTTTTGTGTTGAAAAATTCAGTAGTTAAGTCATCTTTAGCTAATCTTGGATCTTTCACTCCTGCTGATTTTGCTAAAATTGAAGAAGGTGTTTGTGTAGTTTGTTTGGCAACAACAATTAATGGAACTGGTATTTGTGATTTTGGAGTCTTTGGCTTGAAAACTAGAGACTTCACTGGGATTGCACCCTCTGGAGTTGGATCAGATACGGAGAGTAAGGCCAAATGAGCTTCTAAAGACATAATAGGACTAGTGATGCTTATGTTACTTTTGTCAAAAAAATGATTGTTAGTAATTGGAAATCGTGAATTTAGTAACATAATTACGTGGATGATGAGATTTAAGAATGACATTGTGAAAATTTTGGAACAAATTGCGTGCGCGACACAAGTTGCAATTGTTCATTGATAAGGATCGGAATGTTATTCGAGTTATCTACCTAAGAAACAGTTATATACAGGTGAAGAGGAGGACATATTAAATAGCCCTCTAGTTCACAGTTTTTGAAGATTTAGAGCAGCTGTATTTAATTCAGTAGCTGACACTCTCTGCATTGACTCAACATTGGTATTAAGGTCTTTATTCAATTTTGCTAGAGATGTTTTATTCCAAATCGAAGAGTTAATAGAAGTCTGCTGGTTTAAGTATTTAAGAATAGTGATCAAACTCTTCACATGCTCATCGTGTTCTTTTTCAGAGGTAACATATTTAGGTAAATCAATTATTAAACGTGAAGCATATTCACTCAAAGCCATAAATTTGATTTTCAAACCGGAACAAGCTTCAACAGTCTCAACAAAATTGTTCAACCCAAGTAAATCTGTACTCTCGCAGAAATTCTTGATGAATGGTAAGGTATGTAATCTATTTATGTTTTCTAAATTCTTCAATTCATTGATCGCTTCTTCACTTTGTCCTTCATCAAGTAAATTTTTCAACTTTATAACTTCAGCAGCATGCATATTAGAATTAAATTGTTTATATACTTCAAGTAACTTTTCATCAATGAAATTTAAGTTGAAATTTGGTTCTTTTGAATCGAACAAATACGATGATTCAATAGTGGAATATAATTCAGTTTCCAATTTCGTATCAGGTCTATCAAAAAAACTCATATTTTGTTTTCCAGTATAAGCTAAGAACTTCTTAAGTCTATTGTAAAAGAAATTAATGTCAAATAAGTTATCTGAAACTCTGACCAAGAACTTACTTAAAAACCACCAATTATAATCATCTGGATTTTGAAATGCAGAAATACGACTTTGTAAAACTAATTTCCATGCTGCAGAATTTGCTGCAATGTTTTGTTGTCTAGCCAAATGAGCCAACGGTATTATATAATATTGTTGGTTTGTATCATCCAAATAATTCAGAAATATTTTAATCCTCCATAGGTTCCATTTAGAATATTTTTTGATAAAATACCATGTTTCCTCCATTCTATCTTCTTTGAGTAATTTAACTATTAATTCAGTGATGTGTTTGTCTTGAACAGCTTTGCCCTTTAATGCTTTTAAAAATTGCATACAGTCATCAGTTGAATTCATTTGTAATAAAAATTCGAGCTTTTTTATATCTTCAGATGAGGCCCAATCAGGATTTCGTTTGGAGTCTAGCTCTAATAAATGTAAATCATGCTTTAATACATCCATGCCAGTTGAAGGTTGTTGTCTAATAGACATGAGGTTGTTATGCGGGTTGATTGTCGTTTTCAATTCTTTTGCGGTTGTTGAAGTGAAAAATCGAGATTGATTGAGCACATTCAGGAAAGATCCCTGCTTGAAAGTAGAAAAAGAGCCTAATGCTCTTTTAATTATTCGACTAGTGGTCATGTAGTTGTAGTTTCAATTATTATTAGTTTGGCGCCCAAAGTTGGGTTCTCCTAAAGCTTTTTAATGTTGATCAATGGAAAATAGCGGACGAACGAGAAAACCTGGAGGTTCAAGGCAGTGATAGGTTCAATCGACTGATCGACGCAGGTTTAAATACAAAGAATTGATGCGATTTGAATAAAGACAGTACCGGGCAATCCTTCATTATTTAAGAATCTGGATTAATTTAGTCATTAATCAATCAATGATATGATATCATCCTTTAATTAGTTCATTGTCTATTTTTTCCATTGAATTTGAGCTTTATGTTTTGAACTAGCAAATTATACTATTAAACCAAATCTATCTGCAAAATGGGGTTATTCCTTCAAGTCATTCGCTTAGGTCAGTAGAGAATTTAGAAATTATCCAACCTTAAGAACAACTATTAATAAGTATTATGAATCAAAGAATACTTTTTTGAGAAATTGCATTGAATTAAAGCAGTTGAGATATTTATCAATATACATTTTGCCTGATTCAAGTGTTCAGGCAATGCCAGACGAGCCACGCAACGCTCAAGAAAATAATAAAGTGCAATATCATGCTGGAGAATTTTAAATTTCTTAGTTTTCTAGGCTTAAGTTTATGTGTCATAACTAGACTAGGCTTATGTAACTTCATTGGCAACCGTAATTAAATCTTCGTCAATTAAAAGGTGTCTCAAGTTATCTTGGTCCTATTATTATTCCCGTTTTCACAGGTATCATTGATTCTGTCATAATTATTTCGAATGCTTTATTGGATGAATATAGCGCTAAACTACTGATTATAATTGATTATGTTTGCTTTTACATTGGGACATTATGTTCTGGTAATTGTAGTACTGTGGTTGAATTAACTTTTGTTTTGGGATTATTTGGTGGATCTTGTGTGGAGATTAAGTAATTCTTCATTACTGTTATAAGTCATTTCTTTTTTGAAGTATAGAGCCACATATATCAGATTGGACACCCTTGAAGGATCAGCTGGTAGCATGATATTTCAAATAATTTGTAACAAGCTTTTTTTAGGTGTTGGTTATATGTGGGTCATTGAATCATAGGAATTATTGTAGCTTCATTGGTTTGTATATCCGTCAGATTAAATAAAGACACAAAACAATTTCAATTTAAAGAAATTTCAGTTTATTTTGTGGATTATTATTCCTTTTTCAGATTACGAGCTTTGGCGCAAGTCGGTATGCTTAAGTTGGATTTAAGCTATTAGTCAAAGTATAGGTTGTGCCCGCTTTTGGGTTTTATACTTTAACATATAGAAACATTAAAAAGTAAGGGTAATGATAGTGCTACAGTTTAGCGAGATTTAAAATGAATAAATTAAAAAGTTACTTTAAAATTAATTTATAATAATATAATATACACTATAAAACTACAACATAAAATACATGAATTACTTGAAAGCTTCTGCAACTAAACTATTAAATTCATTAGTGGCCTCTACAGAAACATCACCGGGTTCCTTATTCTTATCATCTCCATCATCATCCTTATCACCAGTTCCAGAAAGTAAATTGTTTAACAAATCTTCATAGCTAGATGCATCTCCCTCAACATTGTCACCTCTGACAACTTCATCAGCACCATTTTGCTGAGGTTGCTTCATCAAATTAGAAACTCTAGCACCAGTTTTTGGTCTTCTTATCTTATTTCTAGAATCTAAGATATGTTTACCAGAATCACCAGTAACTTTTAATAAATACTCAGGAACCTCCAATTCATGTTTCAAATAATAAATTTTCCAATTTCTAGCCTTATCTTTTAATTGTAACGTAGTTCTATTCTTCAAATGTTCATTAATTGATCCACCAGCACCATACATTCCTAAAATTGCAGACCATTGTGGTCCCTTTTCTCTTAAACCTTCTTTTAGAGCATTTTCCTCTTCTTCAGTCCAGGTACGACGGAAAGTACTTGGTCTATTTGGTCTTTTCTTCTCCCTTTGATTTGAACGATTGTAACTTGTCGAAGGATCCGATATATCATCTAATTTTCTTTTATTTGACTCACTATTATTAGTATTCTTTGTAGCATCACTTAATCTTGTGAGTTCTTGAGCCAATTTACCTTTTGGACCCCAAATTAAAAAACCAACATTTTTGGAAACGTAATCTAATAGGTCATTTAAAAACTTAATCCACTCATACTTTTCCATTAGTGATGCGTCTGTTTCTGATCTTAATAAATTTTCTTTTCTGGAATCACATCTGGCTAAGAAATCAAGTTCTGCAGGTGTGAACATAGTTGATTTTCGAACTATTTTAGTCTTCTCTACGTCAAAAGAAGGTTCCTTGCGCTTCAATAAAATTTCATCCAAATTATCTGGGAATAAATCTTGGATAATTTCCTCTTTCGATCTATCACCTAAATCCATCGCTGATATAAAAGCTTGAGTTTTTAATTCTAAATATAGTATGGCTTGAGATTTCAGAAACTTGGTTTGGGTAACATTCTGCTTATTGAGATTCTTTATGTAACCTACACTCTTAGGAGCATCTGGAGATAAGAAGTCTGTTTTCAGGTTTGTTATAGAATAACTTGGATCCAAATTTTGAGGAGGGCAAAACACATCAAGAAAGGCTTCATTTAAAAAGAAGAAACCTAAATCAATTAAACCTAATGTTGCCAATAAAAAAGTAGATAAATTAACTTTACGCAAAGTACCTTCAATAGTATCTTCTTTACCCTTTAAGAAAGCAGGAGCTTGTGCCCCATATTTCCAAACACCAAATGTAACATTTTCAACTGTGAAAAATGGCGATTCTTCAGAATTGTAAATTTTTTTAGTGGTTTCAAATATTTCAACTAAATTACCAAATGCAATGCTGGTATATGATTCTCTTGTGTTTGAAACTAGTTCCATTATCTTTTGATAAGGACCCTGTGAAATAATTCGAAGGATTTGAGTTGCTAAATTATCCAAGACAGGTAGGGTATTGATCAATAATTGAATATTGAAGGATAAATACTCTGGAGCAGCAAGCGTTAATGGAAGAGCTGCTAGTTGTGCATTTGCCACATTTGAGTTTTTGAAAGAGGTTCCTGAATTTGATAAAAGATTACGGTAAGCAGTAAGCGCACTACCTCCAACATTCACTAAGGCACTGTTCTCTGGAATAGTAATACCTTTATATGTTGTAGAAGTACTAGCAGTTGAAAATGCTGGTATCTTATTTTCTCCAGAAATAGGAAGAGATAAAGGGCGTGAACGTTCTCCTGTGTCAGCCGGTAGAGATGTGACAAGTTGGCTTTCCTTAAATTCATTAGTAGGTTGAGATGATGATGATGATGATGATGACGATGAGGAGTTTGTGGTTGTTGGTTCATGAACTTGAGAGGGAAGCTTCTCTCCCGTTTGTGATTTTGATTCAATTCTTATCGATTCAAATTTCTCTTTTTTATCTGATATTTCTTTTTCAGATGTTTTCTTCTCAGCAGCCTTTGCTTCCTTTTCTTTCTCCAATTGTTGCTGATGTTCTTCCTCGACTGTTCTCTTGAACTGCTCTTCCATTTTCTGAATTTGTTCTGCAATTGCTTTATCAACTTCTGCTTGTTCAATAATTTCTTTTTCTCGTGCTTCCTTCTCCGCAGAATTAATATTTTCTAGAGGTTGTGTTTCAATTTGATGTTGTTCTTGGGCTTGCGATGTAGCTGAAGCTTGTTTGGCTGATTCATCCTCTTCTGGGATTTTTTCAGGATCTTGAGATTCAATACTTTGTAAAGTGGAAATACTTTGTTGAGGCTTAATTGTTGTTTCACTAATCATTTGATGCAAGTGTCTCTCTAAATCCTCGTTGGTCATTGATTCTAAATTGAAATCTTCCTCATAATCATTAGTTGACTGATGTTCTTGATCATGATTCCCATTTTCTTCGTGATTCCGGCTTCCAGAAAGCTCTGTAACTGAAAATCCTGTGATTCTATCAATTTCTTTCTCTAAAGCATCTTGGTATGAGTGTGGTTCTTCGGTTTGACCAGTTGGCTGGTCTTTCGGGGATACGTTATCAGGGGCATTACTGTTATTATGTGCTGGCGAACTATTCTCACGAGTCAGTTCATGAGCTTTTTGTTGCAAAGATTGGTCACCAATATCTTGTGATTCAGACATGAAAATATCAAGCTTGTATATGTCCGGAACACACCTTCATTGAAATAAATTTGTAGAAAAAACAAACAAATAAATTTATTTCTTATTTTTGATTTTGTAAATTACGTGCGCAGCTCAAAATACAACACCTGTGCACCTACTGTACATACCTTCCCAAAATAGAGTATTTCCACTTTCGGAAAACTAATTGATTTTTCAAAAGTTCACGCGTTTTCATGTTTCGTGTTTCGTGAAACGATTTTCAGACATCTTACAGAACTAACTGCCCTTTGCTCATAATCATCCTCTTTTTTCTCTCTCATATTTTCTTCCCATATAATACAAATTCTATTTAACCATTCAGTATACGATAAAGTCATGTCCTTTGAAAGAGCTGATACATACACCACTTCCGTTCTTCCTGGTGATGTTCCAAAGAACAATCAATTTACAGAAATTGTCAAAGCTTTCAAAAGCTTTATTTTGGAGTTTAGAATTGGTAATATTTTTGTGTACAGAGATCAACTTAGGGAGAATGTGTTGACTAAACAATATCAGTTGGTTGTTCAAAATGAGCACTTGATTGTATTTCATGACGAGTTAAACAAGAAATTAATGGATGATCCAACTGAATTAGTTCCATTATTCGAAACTGCAATAACTGAAATTGCTAAACGTATTATAACCATTTCTTCTACTCAAGGAACTGAAAATAACAACTCAGAGTCATTATATACCAAAGCTATAATTCCAACTTGCCAATTAATCTTGCTAACTAATAATACTAAAATCTCGTTAAGAGATTTGGATTCTGAACATATTTCTAAAGTTGTGAAAGTCAGTGGTATTGTTATCTCAGCTTCAACTTTGAATTCAAAAGCTACACATGTTTCACTAATGTGTCGTTCATGCCGTCACACAATGCAAATGAAAGTTTCTTCTTCATTGGGTGCTCCACAGTTCCCAAAGCAGTGTATGGCCCCACCTCAGCCCAACGGAGAATCTAATGACTGTCCCAATGATCCATATTTAATTGTTCACGATAAATCCACTTTTATTGATCAACAAATCTTAAAGTTGCAAGAAACTCCAGATATGGTCCCTGTTGGTGAAATGCCTCGTCATATCTTGTTGTCTGTTGATAGATATTTATGTAACAGAGTCATTCCAGGTACACGATGTGATATTGTTGGTATTTACTCAATTTATCAAGCCAAGATCAGAAATTCCTCTACTGCTTCTAATGTTGCCTTAAGAAATCCTTATATGAAAGTTATTGGTATTTCAACTGATAGAAATTCCGATTTAGATAACGGATTAGCTGGTATTTTTAGTGAAGAAGAAGAAGAAGAATTTATTGCTTTATCAAGGTCTGAAAACTTATATGAAAGATTTTCCAACTCTATTGCCCCTTCGATTTATGGTAATATTGATATTAAGAAAGCTATTACTTGTTTATTGTTTGGTGGCTCCAAGAAATTATTACCGGATGGGATGAGATTAAGAGGTGATATTAATGTTTTGATGTTAGGTGATCCCGGAACAGCTAAATCTCAATTATTAAAGTTTGTTGAAAAGGTTTCACCTATTTCAATTTACACTTCAGGTAAAGGTTCATCTGCTGCTGGTTTAACTGCATCTGTCCAACGTGATCCAAATACTAGAGAATTCTACTTAGAAGGTGGTGCTATGGTTTTAGCTGATGGTGGTGTTGTTTGTATTGATGAATTTGATAAAATGAGAGATGATGATAGAGTTGCTATTCACGAAGCTATGGAACAACAAACCATCTCTATTGCTAAAGCTGGTATCACTACTGTTTTAAATTCGAGAACATCTGTTTTAGCTGCCGCTAATCCAATTTTTGGTAGATATGATGATATGAAGTCACCTGGTGAAAATATTGACTTTCAAACTACAATTTTATCACGTTTTGATATGATCTTCATCGTTAAAGATGATCATAACGCTCAAAGAGATGTGTCTATTGCTAAGCATGTTATGAATGTGCATACGGGGACTGCTAATACCGAAGTTCCTTCCGAGGGTGAAATACCAATTGAAAAGATGAAAAGATATATTCAATATTGTAAAGCAAAATGTGCTCCAAGATTATCACAGGAAGCAGCTGAGATGCTCTCTTCACATTTTGTTTCGATCAGAAAAGATGTCAAAGAAAAAGAATCACACTCCTCCGAAAGATCATCCATTCCAATTACTGTTAGACAATTGGAAGCTATTATTAGAATTACTGAATCCTTGGCTAAACTAGAATTATCTGCTATTGCTACTGAGAGGCACGTTGAAGAAGCCATGAGATTATTCAATGCTTCTACTATGGATGCCGTTAATGAAGGTAATGCAGATAATGCAAAAATGACTGAAGAAATAACAAGAATTGAGACTGAAGTTAAGAAAAGATTACCAATCGGATGGTCCACTTCTTATAGTACTTTGAGAGGACAATTTGTTGAAAGAGGTAATTACAGTTTGGCTGCTTTAGAGAAAGCTTTAAATATTTTAGAAAGAAGAGAAAGTATTCAATTTAGACATCAAAGATCTAATGTGTTTAGATGTGGTGTTTAAATGTGGTGTTTAGAAGTGGTGTTTAGAAGTGGTGTTTAGAAGTGGTGTTTAGTTATTATCGATCTTGCTCTATTTTTCTTATTCTTTGTATAATTTTGTGTAAGTTTGTTCTCTATTCAACTTTTAGTTTGTTCTTTTTAGTTTTTATACGTTTGGGTTTTTTTTAATGTTAATGCTTTATAATTTTCTTAATATTTTCTCTTAAAAATCTGTAAATTAAAAAATCTTTAGAAGTGATAAAATAAATAGAACTAGACAATAACGTGGAAGCCTTCCTTACCCTTAGCAATACCCTTTTTAACAATTTTTGAAATTTCTTCAGGGTCACTAGTGATACCAGTGAAGTTTTCATAACCATCTTTAGTAACTAAAATGTCGTCTTCAATTCTAACACCACCTACATACATATACTTATTCACAACATCCATATCAACATATTTTTTTTGATCATAGTTCTTTAACGCATGCTCAATTAGGAAGGGAGAAAAATATATACCTGGTTCATTGGTGACAACCATACCGGCTTGTAGTTTTCTTCTTAATCTTAAGTATCTCAACAGGGCATTTTCATCTTCATAATTTGGATATCCCCCAACATCATGAGTATCCATACCCAATAAATGGCCTAAACCATGAGGGAAAAACCAACCTGAAACTTTACTATCATAAATTTCTTGCTCAGTACCATTTTTAAATAAACCTAAATTTAAGAAATGTTTAATTAAAATTTTATGAGCTAATAAATGCAATTCTTCCCACTCAACTCCAGGCTTAATCTTTTCCATCACTTGAGATTGCATGTCAAGAACAGCAGTATAAATGTCTAAGTGCTCTTTAGTCCATTCACCATTAATCGGGAAGCATCTTGTGACATCACTTGCATAACACTTCCATTCTGCACCAGCATCAATCAAAACAGATTCTTTATGTTGCATCGAATCATCATTTTTAACATAGTGTAAAGTACCACAGTTTGGACCAGAACAACAAATTGGATCATATGATTGGAACTTAGAACCTTGTCTAATGGAATGATACAAGAATTCTGCATGTATATGAGTTTCGTTAGTTTCAATTGGCAAAGCAGACATAACAGCTAAGTGTGAATTATCAGTGATTTTTGAGGCATGACGCATCAGTGCCAATTCATAGTCATCCTTAATTAACCTGGCTTCATCCAAGGCATAAAATAAATTTTTATTGGATGGAATAACAAGGTCAACCAATCTCTTATTTTCTTTGTAATCATCTGTGTCAGTGGTGTAAATCTTGGTTCTGGAGTTAGCTTTAATTGTGGCAGATAAATCAAGATATAATTGATTAACATATTTAACTTCATCAACATCATATTCTTTTAATGCTTGCTCTAATGATAATGGCAGCCCACTCCACATAACCTCATCGTAATCAATTTCAGATAAATATAAAACTAATTTATCATCAGCAAAAGTGTATAAAATATAACAACCTGGAGTTTGGTCAATACCAGATAAATAATGAAAATACCTATTCTGTCTTAGTGGAGCAGTTTGATCACAATAAGAATACTGATCTAGTGAATGACCTGCTATCAAAATTGCAGAGTCTGTTGCAGCTGGGTCCTTAGATAAGAAATGCTTTTTAACTTTAAAGGCATGGGCTTTTGCAGGATATTTCTTACCCTTTAATTCAATTGGACCTTGTTCCATAGTATGATAGTTTGCCTTTACTAGTTTAAAGGAATTCTCGAGATTATCTTTGTAAGGTCTGCAAAAAAAGCTTGTGGCGATGGGCTTGATCACAAAGTTGCTGATAGTCCGTGTGGGTATGTGGAAACAGTGTCGACTAGAGGCTAATAGTTGTCGATGAACAAAATCACGTGAATGTGGTCGACAGATTGAATTCACAGTTAATCTATGAAGCATTTTCTTGCTAAAGACTTTTTGGTATTTTCTAATTTCAATGTTTAAATAAAGGAGAATTCTAACTGAGCCATCAGAATTGAAAAAAAAACCATTGTCCAGTAAAATAGTTTTGCTCGCGTAACTTGGTTAACTACGAAGTAATTCTGAAATGACTAGAGATTAAATTTTTTTCTTATCAAATCAATAACTTGATCATTATTTCTACTCAAAATATTCACCTTGATGGTACCTTCCAATAAGCACTCATTAAATTCAAATTTAGAAGGGGGGTCAAAGAAACCCAAACTATTGCAACAAAATGAATCATCATCGGATGAATATTACTCATCAGATGAGGAACAAAGCAACAATACACAACCATCACAACTGAATCATGACCTTTATTTGAAAGCAATTAATAGAAAAATACTGGATTTTGATTATACCAAAGTCTGCTCTGTTTCATTATCCAGCTCCAACGTGTACTGTTGCTTAGTCTGTAACAAGTATCTACGAGGTCGTTCAAGTAACACTGAAGCTTACAAACATTCAATTGATTCTAATCATCATGTGTTTATAAATTTTGACAACTTGAAGGTTTACATATTGCCTGATGGGTATGAGTTATGTTCAGAAAAAGCAATTGACTCATTTAAAGATATCCAAAGTTTAATCAGTCCAAAGTATTCCAAAGAAAAAATACGATTGTTAAATCAAGGTAATATTAGCGGCATTAATTTAAATGAGGACCAATATATTCCCGGGTTTATAGGATTGAATAATATGAGTTCAGCTAATGATTATTCCAATGTAGTGTTATTATGTTTAGGTCATATTTACCCAGTAAGAGATTTTTTCTTGATTAATGATAATTTAAAAAATCAAGGCTTAGACTTATCTGATTTGTTTTCCCTATTTCTCAGAAAATTATGGTTTGATAGATTATTTAAACAACATTTATCCACCAATGAGTTGATGAAATTGGTAGCCGTTTTCAGCAAAGGTAAATTTACATTATCTGAACAAAAAAGTCCAAAGGAATTTTTAAGTTGGTTATTGAATTCTTTGAGTTCAGAATTAAAAGGAAAATTTAAAAGTAATATCATAGCTAATAATTTACAAGGAAAGTTAAAATTAAAATCTAATAAAGAAACTAAATTTTGGTTTCTAACTTTAAAGTTGCCTTCATTAACTTTGTTTAAAGATTCGGAAAATGCAATTGTCCAACAATTTAAGTTAGAAGATTTGCTCCAAAAATTACCTTATTTGATTATAAGGTTACCTAAAATTTTGATTATTTATGTTGATAGGACTACAACCCAACAAGAAATTATAGGAATACATGATTTGAACTCAAGTTTAGTTTTATTTAACCCCGATAATTTAATTTACCTAGGAAAAACTTATAGATTACTTGCCAATGTTGTTTTAGATGCAAATAGAGAAATGGATAGTGATGGGATTGAACAATTAAAAGTTCACTTTAAAGTTCAATTATTAAGAAAAACGGACTTAAAGTGGTTTGAGATTGATGATTTAGTTGTCAAAGAGATTCAAAAAGAATTGCTAGTTTATAATATGTCTTATTTGCAATTCTGGGAACTACAATAAAATCTTGCTGTAAGATAATTACATTAATAAAACTTTTTTTTAAATTACGTATAAAAAATGGAAGAGTGGCAGGGATCTAAATAAATAAATTATTGAATCGCAAGTCTGTTAACATTACCTGTTATTATAGATACAGTATTATCTTCAATCAATTGATCTGCAGTTTCTCCTAAATGTTTCTTTGGGTCCTGTTTACCAACATATCTAGTTTTTAATTGATCTTCAGTTAATTCTTTTTCTTCAGTAATTCTATCAACATATAATTTGGCAATCTTAACCAGTTGCTTAGAGGATTCTAAATTTTTGCATTCTTTATCATTATAATCACTCAGTTTTAATCCTGTTGTCCACTCTTTTTTATGCAAGTTCAATAGCATATCTGTTTCCTTTGGAGTTTTTCTATAATCTATATTTAAAGAGTAGTAAGATCTATTTAAACCATGAATTAAAGCTTGAATTGTAGGCTTATTCAATAAACCAATATTGGAAGTTGTTTGTCTTGGTTCTTGGCCAAGCATTAATGCTTGAGAGGATATGGATCTAAATGCATCGATGACAACTTTACCTTTGACAGACTGGATAGGATCGATAACAACAGCAACAGATCTTGGGTTTAATTGTTCAAATGATTGCTGAGTATTAACATCAACACTCGATAACCAACAACCAAAACCAGGGTGAGAATGATACCAACCAACAACCATTTGATCTCTACCTGTTTGTCTTAACATGTCCATCATCTTGGTCTGAAAAACGTCATCAACAGCCTCAACTGAAACACCAGTACCTGATTGAGGCATAGCAAACACATCAACAACTTGAATTGTGAATTCATCAACAAACTCTCCTAACATTAAACCCATGACTTCCATTGGAACACCAGCTCTACCATGTTTCAACATTTTCAATAAAGCTAGAGATGAAATGTAAACAGTTTCTGCATTATCGATTGAAGGTTGGTCTTGTGGCATACCTCCTGCACCACCTAAACCATTCAGTCTGGCTCCTAGTAATGATTGTAGTCTATCCATTGTTGTATCTGATATGTAATTGAGCGACTTGAAATTGTTCGTATGACTTCGGAGTACTTCAGTCTACCTTCTTTAACTTCATCTTCTAGTTTGTTGATTGTTCAGTGGCAAAATCACCGAAACTCGAAAATCGACGTGAATAAAAACAAGTCGATCGACGTAGAGTACTTGCTTTCTCAGCCCCGACTGAGGTTGTAGATAGCTTCGAAATAGTTTCGTAAGCTTTTAGGTGCTTTTCTAGAAGCTAGTTTGCCTACGCAAGTCACACAATTGTCCAGTGGAGAGAGACTCCTGTTCATTTCAATTTTCTATTACCTTAATGTCTTCTCCAATCCAATTCAACTTATCCAAGGATCCAATTTACGATCACTGCTTTTCTTATGACCAGCGAACAGTTGCCATCACTAGATTAAATACTGTCGAAATCTATGATGTTTCTCAACGAGCAGGCCCAAAGTTAATTGCCAAATTAGATGGTCATGATAAAACAGTTACTGCTGTTGATATTAATTCCAAAGGCCAAGTTGTCACTTGTTCTCAAGACCGTAATGCTTTAGTTTGGGAAGAACAGAATGATGGCACTTATAAATCTACTTTAGTTTTATTAAGAATTAACAGAGCTGCCACCATTGTTAGATGGTCACCTAATGGTGAAAAGTTTGCTGTTGGTTCATCTGATAGAGCTATTGCAATCTGTTATTTTGAGGCAGAAAATGATTGGTGGATTTCAAAGCATATCAAAAAGCCATTAAAATCAACCATCTTATCTCTAGACTGGCATGAAAACAATATTTTGTTAGCTTGTGGTTCTACTGATGGTCATGCCAGAGTTTTTTCGGCTTATATTAAGGCTATTGATTCAAAGCCCCCTCCAACTGTTTGGGGTGCAAAATTACCTTTCCAAACGTTATGTTTAGACGCTAATCTAAATAGTTGGATTCATGATGTTAAGTTCGACCCAGCTTATCAATTTTTAGCAGCCGTCACTCATGATTCAAATATTAGTTTTGTTTACCCTGGCCAAGGCGACGGAGAAATTGCTGGTATTTTCAAGGTTAAGAATTCAAGTTTACCTTTTAATTCCATTCTATTTGTTAATTCAGGTAAGGTACTTGCTGCTGGGAATGATTGTCATCCTGTAGTTTTTGAATATGATGATGCTAAAGGATGGTTCAACTCTTATTCGATTGATGATCCAAATAAGAAGGCCAAATCTGGTAATGAGAATCAAACTGCTTTGAATATGTTCAGACAACTAGATTTAAAGGGATCTACTAAAAATGTTAGTGGAAAATTGACTACTGTTCATCAAAATGCGATCACAAGGTTAAGATCTTTTCAGAAGGATTTTGAAGGTGTTTTAAGATTTACTTCTAGCGGTAATGATGGTAAAGTTGTTTTATTCGATGTTTAAAAGTTCATTTTGTCACTTAAATAAGTATACTTTTTTTTCCTTTTATTATGATTTAATTTGAAAATAAATAAACCTATATGGTATCTTAAGAATAGATTAAAAGTAACAATACAAAAATAAAGCAAGTAATATACAAACAACACACAAAAAATGGCACTTCCTGTACTCGTAAACAACATCTAGTCTAATCATCCATAGCTGAAGTCAAATCATTTAAACCTTGAGCTGCTGCAACACTTTTAACAACAGCCGCAACATCAACCACTTCCGAGTCATCCCCTTCACCAACAGCAACCCCAACATCATCAGCATCAGTTCCATCATCATTAGTAGCACCAGTATTAACCAAAACTCTATAAACAGAATTCTTGAATGACGTACTCACCAATCCAAATTTTTCCTCTAAAGATCTTAATTGTTCAACTAATAAAAGAGGCAAAACATTATTTGGATCTTGTTGTCCAGTAGTTACTGCATTTTCTAAATTTTGCTGATCAAGTTGTATTACCGTTGATTTAATCTCTTCTTTAAGTAAAACTAATGATATTGCCAACGCTTGGTATTGTTTTAATGTTTTAGCTTCTAAGGCTGTTAGTTCTGGCTTTTTATCATAATCTTGGGCAAATAGTGAATCTGACATTTCTATTTTCAATAACCAATTGTTGAATTTTGCAGATGATTGTGATATTTGTTTATTCACCTCTTTCTTTTGCGAAAACACGTAGAGAGAGTGTGTTGCAGATTAGTTTTCGTCTTTTCGTCTGGACGACAAAAAAATACAGTTTAATTAAGGTGGCGGATGCATAGGTTCTGTGCCACAAAAATATTTGTTTTGTTGACTATGAACCTCCTTTAGCAGCCACAAATTTCTCCTGCTTTGTAAGGCAATTAAGGTTAGATTTATAATTCAAGATCTATATCCTGTAATCTTAATACCAAGCTTAGGTTTTTTATCGAATGTAGAAGAGGGTTGGAAATAGATAATATTTAGTACAATATTGTTGTCAATATCCGTTTAGAATTAAATTATTTCTAAAAATTTAGCCGACCCCTGTAATAAAATTCCAGTTAGTTGAATTTTAGTTTCATTTAACTAAAAATGCATTCATGTTAAAGGCAATTTCACAAATTTAGGTAGTTTCAAAATTAAATATATTTCATTTTACTCCTTTTATCAAAAAGTAAATGACAATGCAAATTGTCTTGTTTCGTTTGCAAGTATTAATATGAAACTTTAGTTAATAAATGAAACATTAACCAAATAGTCTCGATAGTGAATATCAATAACTAGATCAAATATTCTAAAATTTATTAATGAAACGAAGAGATTGTTGGAGTGCTAATGGTAGTGACGGTGTTAGTGCGTGAGTTAGCTATCTCTTAACTATAATTTTCAATTTTTATTTTAGTTTTGGTTAATGGTTGTGTATATTACTTCTCATATATGTTATTGATCACTCAATCCATTAATAATACTAGCATATTTTAGGCGATAGTTATTAACACTATAGTTTTGGAATATTACGCATAAATATTCTTCTGTTTTTGTTATTTGCTTAAAAGAAAAACACTTCTTAGGCTTTTTTTCTTTCTTGAATTAACTACACAGTTAATCGCATTCAGTATTCATAAAACATAACTCCATATGATGATCATTATTGCTCTCCATTAAGAATGGGATACAAATCTATGTTTTGGAAGGAAATAACAAAAAGGTCCATAAAGTGTTTTTCCTTAAAATTTCATAAATTTAACGTTCACTTCCACTTGCTACCAACTCAATTGATCGCTTTCGTAAGATGCATAGTTTGTTGGGCTTCAGCGGGTGAAATTGCAATTAGATACAAACTTTATGTTCGATTTAATGAGAAACGTGTCTATATGACCTTTAAGTTCCATTAAAGTTCCAAGATGGTTTGGTTTCAATTGATAATATTATAATTCCCAAACTTGCTCACTCAAAACACCTAAAAGATGCGGACCGAGATTCAACTTCCCATGATAGCAACTTAAAAATAACTATTGATTCAAGTAAGTCTTCAAATTTAGACTTTCCAATCTCTGATCTTCTAATTAAAAAAGAATATTTAAATTATGTTGAAAATGATGATTTATTGGTAAAGGGAATTTTAACTAAGTTAGGATTATATCAAGTTAAGCACATCACGATAGAAGTTATACGGCATATGAAAATTCTTAGCAAAGATCAATAGACTTTGTTTAAAGTTTCAAAGTTCTTTTGTTTCTCCTTGCTAAATATCTACACTAATTAACCAGAATTATAAAAGATTATTTGAGTTGCAGTTCTCTTGTAAACTTTGGGCAAGTAAGCTTCTTTTGTGTGTGTGCAAGGTGTACCTGATCGAATGGTCTGCATGATATTAATTATATACCCACGGATCTTGACAATTAATTCTGTTAAATATCTCATTAGTGTACGTGAATTATTGATTTCATTGTTTCTTAGATCTGTGAGAGATTAATTACTTGAAATGAATTTTGATCTTAGAATTCACTGCCAATAATAGGTAAATGTATTGACGCTCTTGAGTTACATCGAAATATGAAAGTCTTGGATATATTAAAGACAAACCTTATGACTAAATATAATGAAAGTTTATAGCTTAAATCAGTTTACTGATACCTATTTCAATATAATATAAATTAAGATTGCTCTTTCTTGATTTGGCTAAAAAGCTCATCTCATTGAATTGTGCTGATTCTATAGAATCTCCACTTCTACTTGTTTAATTCCA
The DNA here is from genome assembly GCA_003705185.2 of Ambrosiozyma ambrosiae. NCBI lineage: Eukaryota > Fungi > Ascomycota > Pichiomycetes > Pichiales > Pichiaceae > Ambrosiozyma > Ambrosiozyma ambrosiae. The sequence goes on along the minus strand of PPHU02000027.1, from coordinate 51,204 downwards.
AATTCCCCTTTCAGATGATGTACCTTTAAATTGATTAGAATTAACAATCAAGTGTCCCTGAAGCATACATAGCACAGCGTTATCTGACTATGTATCGTAATTCACTTTACAGACCTGTTTCGTCATTGGTGTTTACTTTTATTCACTTTTTTTTGAGTCTCGGTTTATTGTTAGGTGAAACTAGATAATAAATTATTTTTGTAAATGCTTTGGAGTGTTAATGTGAGAACAAGTATAAAAAGAAATAACTATAGTATTGAAGTGTATGCATTCATTCATTTAAGATTTTTGTTTTAGGAAAAAAAAAAACCAAAAAATCTTTTCTGATATATTACCATGTTGGGAAATCAACTGACTACATTGATTTAATGACTTTTATTTTAACATACAAGCCCTCACTAGACATATGATACAGACACAACTTACAAGCTACAACAAAGTGAATCAGAATTCTGTTGAGCACTAAAAGAGAACATGCTTCAAGCTTAAACTTGATCTGATTAACTTACTACTTTTAGTACCTATATAAGAAAGAAAAGTGTCTTATTTTTATAATTTATATTTACAATTTTATATTCATGCTATCAGAAGTAAGTGGACGGTTGAGATTTGTCAATCGGAGTATGTAATTGTAATTTCATATGCACACATACATCATACATCTTGCTTAATGCATGTCTTTAAATGCGACTATGGTGAAAGTATGATTTTTAAAGTTGTTAGGATATTTCATATCGTCACAACTGGATGTATAATATATTGCGCTAGTAATTGTTTTCTAACGATCCCATAATCAGATATGATATAAAAGAACAGACTTATTAATTAGTTGCAATTGACGGATTCGCATTTTGTTCGATTTAACTGGTTATCTGATATTCAAGATCTTGGGTGATCCGATCTATCGGATTTAAATATTTGCGGGCTTCAAGTAATCAAAAGGCTTCACCTGCACATTGTATTAGTCCGAAAGATAGTGAACTATATTCAAAACCGGGTCATTTTAATTCTTACTTAAGCTCAAAGTAGGGCTTAACCAGAAACTTAATTAGTTGAAATTAGAATTAGATATTATGAAATAATTATATATTAATGAATTAATTTGGCAGTACACGTATGAAAACAAAAACTCTATACTTGCTTGTAAAAACTGAATGAATATTGAAATCAACAATCACTCAAAATATAAGAAGAGTTAAAAAAATTGATATAATGAATTAATCCCTAAGACTAGTGAAAAAAAACTAATGAAAAAACAAAAAAACCGGTGATAATTAACAAAAAACCATATAAGCCAATGAATGAATGAATGAATAACAAATATAACAAAAATAATATTCATGTAATCAGAAAGAATAAAGAGGAATCAAGATGTAGAAAAATAACGACGAAAAAAAATTAAGCAATCAGAACAATAATGCTATATATCCAGAATAATAGAAAACTCTAATGACTCGTGGATGATCTTTGAACTACGTTCTGTTTTGCAAAAACGAATATAGAAAGAGTCTAATCCAAAGAATCAATTAATCAATAGCGTAAACTTCATTGAATTCAAAGGAAGCTTATTTGTAAAGAATGGTAACAGTATGTTCAGGGTATCTAGAATATATAAATTAACCTGTGCAAAAAAAATTAGATATGCACGCACAATAAGAAAAATATTAAAGCCTAAATCAATCAACAAGTAAAATCCTCAGAAATTTGAAGCGTTAGAATGAGTTCAAGAAACTTAGTGCCGAAGTCAGCAAAAGCAGAGTATAGTGTAATTCCATGAAATTATGGAGATCCAAATGAGAATTTGACAAAAATAAGTGAAAACACATTATGGTAGCAATGATGCAAATAGGTGAAGACAATTAAATAATTTATATCATTAGGAATAATGACAAGAAACCGATAACTAAACCGAAAAGGTTACCACCCAAGGAGTTACCAGCACCTTCTAGTAATGAAACAGTTCCAGAAGATTGGGCAGCTGGAACTGAAATAATACTAGTTGAAATACCATTACTAGAGTATGCGGAAACATCTGGAACAGGAGTAGAAGTGGCAACAATACAAGTAGATGATTCATCACAAGAAATAGTGATTAATGCAGTGGATTCGACCCCTTCAGTAGTGTAAGTTGAAGTCTCAGTGTAAACACCAGCTGGACCAGTTAATATATCAGTTTCTGGAGAAGCTGGAGCAGTAGTTTCTGGGATAGAAGTAACTCCAATAGCAGAGGTACCTTCAGTAACAGAGGTACCTTCAATAGCAGAGGTACCTTCAATAGCAGAGGTACCTTCAATAGCACAAGAAGAAACATCATTACAAGAGATTGTGACCTCAATAGTGGTATCAACACCGGCTTTGGCAACAGTAGTGGTTTCAATATAGGTACCTGGAGGACCAGTTAAGATTGGAGTTGAAGTAATAGCAGTTTCAGTAGTTGGGGTAACTGGAACAACACTAGTGATAACGGAACCACCTGAAGTGAAGGTGGTGGCTTCGCATGGAACAGTAACAGTAACAGTTTCACCATTAACAACAGTGGTAATGACAGTGGTGGGGTTGACTGGAACAACAGTTGTGATAACTTCTCCACCTGAAGTAATAGTACTGACTTCACATGGAACAGTGATAGTGACAGTAGAGCCACCGATAGTGGTGGTAAAAGTAGTTAGTTCACCTGGGGTAGCTGGAGTTGGGGTAACTGGAACAACACTAGTAATAACTGAACCACCTGAAGTGAAAGTAGTTTTATCACATGGAACAGTGATAGTAAGAGTAGAACTACCTATAGTAGTAGTAATAGTGGTTAATTCACCTGGAGAGGTAATATAAGATTCAATTGATGAACTAGCTGGAGTAGTTGGTGTCACCGGAACAGATGAGTTGGTGTAAGTGAAAGCATAGTATGGAGTAATCACTTTGACATCAGATTCTTCTGTGAAAGTTAATGGCGGTAATGCAATAGTTGTAGTAATGGTTCCTGGTTCATTTAAAGCCAATTCTTCACCTCTCTTGAATAAAAAGTTACCGAAATCAGCAGTAGCAACACTAGCTGTGAGCAAACCAAATATGGATAATCCGGTGAATTTATTGACCTTCATTTATAACTATAATATATTAAAAGAAAAATGAGAATTAAGAATTGTAAAATAAAGGAAAGAGGAACTTAATTTACATACCTGAAAAGGGGAGTTAGCTTATACTTATACTAAGTTGGGCCAGACATCCATCACACAGCCACGGTTACATTGTGGGTCCTACTAGATAGGGTTAGTAGCTATATGGGTAATTAGAAGAATAGAAAAATTAACAATTTTTAAACTTAATAATTATATATGGTGTACTTAATGCACGATAATTTTGGAATTTCTGTTACAGGTGCTTCTTACAAGAAGTGTAAGGTGAACTTCAATAGATGAATAAGCTCAATGCCCAAATGTTGATCATCCGGGATTTGAATTTTAATTACATGCATCTTGCATCTTAAAATTTCTGATTTCTGATTTCTGATTTCTGATTTTATCTTTTCCATGTTACAATTTGTAATAAATCTTTTTTTTTTGGATTCAAGCGGCTTATGTACTAGATATTGTCGGAATAGACCTAATGTTAGATTCAGCTTGGTGGGAAACCTTAAAGGAATATATACTAGCTGAACTTAGTTAGGTCAGAAAAATATGTGAATATCTTAATCATATAAAATTTCGAGATTAAACCGGTTTTAGCAGCTTTGATCATCCTTAAATCCTCTTAACTTTTTATCCGAATAATTGTCTGATCTGAAAAGTTTTTCTACTTCAAATACTCTTTTCAGCAAGGTGTGAGAATGCTTTCTTTCTGCCTAATTCAGTAGGTGTCGTACGAAGAGATAGATGTTTCTTCTTCACTGCAGAATTCTTAGAAATTGATTGGCATTGGCCTGAAAACTTTTGGTTTTAGCTTCCATTCCGGAACAACTACAAATTATAATTATTTACAAATCGACTTGGAGAGGGGGAGTTTATCGACACGTTCTTTTGATGTTTATCTATGTGAAATAGGTGAAATAAGTGAGATAAGTGAGATTAACCACTTATAAAAGTTAGTACAAATATAATATTTAATTCACTAGTAAACAAATTTCAATTTTGAAATGGATGCTAGTAAGTACAATACATACAGTCTGACAATATGACAGTAAGCTAGGAGTTAATTCCTCTGAAAGACTTTGGAAGTGTACCAGAGTTTAAATAAGTGGAATTTCAGATTTCTTTTTTCTATTATTTAATATAGCGATTTCCCACCGTAATACCTTTGTAAGCTACACCTATCTGGCTGAGAATTATGAAGCAACTAGATTGATGCTCAATATAAATATTCCATATATGGATAAATTTCATTCAAATAAGTTTAATTCAGTATCATTGACTATTGAGTTATGAGTATGTTGACACGACAAGGTTAAAGAACACACCAAAAAAAGTCCAGACACAAGCTTCTTACTCCTTTAGATGTTTGATATTTGCCAATGCGCAAGTTGTAGATTAAAAAATACCGCTCATCAATCGGTTGATTATATTAAATATTAATTAAATCATATGGCTGGGCAAATTATTTAATCCCTTTCCAGCCTTATCTCTTTATCTTTATGTCCTGTGAAAATATTCCATTTAGCTTGTCTAAAATGCGTGTTTTCTTCTTATAGAGACTAATTTAATTTACTATACTTGGTAATACCTCCAAATTTTTTAGATCTTAGTAAAGATCATATATACTTAAATTTAGTCTCACCTATTTGATTCGGTGTATTTCTTCTAGATTACTAGACGGCTGTAGAAAAAGTTGAGCAGAATTGAAGCGATAAAGTTTAAAAGCATAGATTAAAATGGCATACTGTAGCTTATAGTTAAAACTATCTCAATATATCTATTTAAAAACCTTAAATTGAGATATGAGAATTACTAGACAATCTATGTGATTGTAATTTAAACTAAAAATCACAAATTTGCAACCACCTTTAAAAGGATATTGGAAAAAGATATGTTGGCAGTATGTTACATAGTACTAGCTTGTATAGAAGTCCTGAATGTAAGTTTTAATTTTCTCATTAAGTTTTGATAATCTGAAATTTTAAAAATTCCTCAATTATTTTAGTATGCGTGTATTATCAAGGCGTCAAATTTATGAATATGCATTCATGATTGAGTATATCCAATATAATTGACAGTGATTCATTGACCGATCACTGAAAACCTTAGATAAATTTTCTGCAGATCAATTATCAAACTTACCTTTATGTGATTTCGGCTCCATCCTAATTACTCAAAATATTAAACTTACATCTATAAAACCGTGCATATTAAATTCCTTATTTTATATCAATTATGATAGTGCTTGCTGGAGTGGATTTAAATATCAATAAACAAATTCAATATGAAATTTTGTTTAACACCATTTACAAAACCTTGTTGCTTGAAATATATACACTACATTCAATTTTTATTTATGCAAAATATATGAATGTTGCTCAAGAAAATGTTATTTTTTTCTTAAATATAATGTGACGAAATTAACGAAAGACATGTATTTATTTATATATTCGCTTATATCCATTCGGTTATCAAGTTGTATAGTCACTTGGTGTTATGCAACCTAAAAATGACTTTAACTAGAAGATTTGAATGTTGAAATTCGTTGAAGCAGTTTTTGTGATGATTCAATAATAAGCAAATGTTTGTAAATTATGCAATTGAAAAGTAAAGCAACAAAATTTTGCTTTTCAATTTTTGAACATAATGAAATAGTTAATTTTATACATCAAGATGTCTTGTTTTAGAAGATGTATATCCTGAGCAAGATATGTGACTTTCCTACAATAAAAAGCAACTAAAAGATTAACAATTAAAATAATGGAAAGAATTATTGATGCATTCAATAGAGAACTTTCAAACTGATAACTTAAGTCAAAAAAATAAAGAATAAAGATATAGTAAAACTACGCCACATATATCAAACGCCACACCTCCACAATTACTAATTCGGTTCTATGTCTCCGCTGCTCCATCCAGTTTCCGCAAATAGTATACAAAGGAAATGGAGAGCAAGACTAAGTCAAATTCATTAGTGTCATCAAAGTAAGAAAAGTTACCCACTGCTAATTAAGACGCTCTAAAATATACTACCAGCTACTATAAGACTAAGACATACTTTGGTAACAATTATTACATGTCTAGTGCAGCTATCGGAAGATTCAAGTTGGACTCCTCTAAATCAAGGGCAAAATCTTGTCTCTCTTGCAGATTTAGAAAGAGAAGATGTTCAAGAGAGTTTCCCCTTTGTTCATATTGCAAGAAAAATGGTCATGATTGTCAGTATGAAAATACTCCCGATAAGCCTAATATTAGTAAAGTACGCAAGTCTCGAAAGAAGTCTTCTGATGATTCTATGACTATGGAAGAGCAGGCTAGGTTACTAGTTGATCTAGGTACTACAAACAAAAGCAACCCAAACAGAAGTATTGGTCAACAACAACAAGGCCATGTTACTTCATTTGATTCAAATTCCTCTTTTTCAGTTAATCAACCTTACAATCAACCAACTTTCCAACTAAAACAAAATTCAATATGTCGATTTTTGAATGACCCCGTTCCTTCTCCAATCTCTGCATCGATATCATCTTCTCTACCGATTTCCGAAAGAACATCGATCCAGTCTTCTAATTCTTCAATATCATCTGTTTCTCCAAAAGATTCCGTTACACAACAATTAATAAGCCCGAAAACAAGTTTTTCGAAGATCAATAAGCCAACAGCAAAGATAACGATAGCGTCGACGTCAGATTTGGTAAGTAAATCCACAGAGCTCAAAAATAAACTTCCAACTACAGCTGAGTTTCCAATTTTAGAGAATGACAAATATCAACCAGCTACAAGGTCATTTTGGCCTAATGTTGCACCTACTGATAATATTTCTAGTATAAATCCTAACTTAAGAACGGGTCCTGTATATACAAATATTATGAGGTCATCTTTTAATTGTAGCGGATTACCAATTTTAAAAGATTTAGATTTATTAGAATCATATGTTCCAGACAAAGATACATCTGATTTATTAATGGCAAGATATAGAAACTCGATTCATCCTATTATTCCAATATTTAATTTACATTCATTTTATCCAATTTATGAGTCATTTTGGAATGAAAAAAGTTCAGTAATTGATCTATCATTTTACATTACTTTATTCACTATCCTTTATGCTGCTTCTGTTTCAGAATATGAAGAAGCTACAATCAAATTGAAAGATAAAGAAGGGATTGATATCAAGCAAGATCATATTGCTAAATTGAAATATTATGTTGGTGCCACTGAAATAGCTTTAGCAATGTCTGATTTCCCAAGAAGAGTTACAGTTGTTGGATTACAAGTTTCTGTTATACTACATTCAGTTTTACGTAATGATTGTAGAACTGATGATTGTGGTTCTGTTGCTGCGTTAGTTAGATCTGCTCAATTAATTGAATTACATAGAGACCCCCTTAAGTATCATGGTTTAACAGACACCAAAGATATTCAGTCAAGAAGAATGCTATGGTGGCAAATATTACATTTGGATTTGACTAGTGCCTTATCTTCAAAACTATCGCCAATTGTAAACATTGACGAATGTGATACCTTATTACCTGGAGAATATACAAAAGACTTTTCAAATCAATTCAAATTAGATCAAGCTGTCGCATTTGCAAATGGAAAATTTAGATGGGTTGAATGTTGTAATGGGATTTTAAGAAGTGCTTCGTTATTGAAAAACAGAGAGGATAATCTTCAAATATTAAATAAGTTAAAGCAAGATATTGAAAATTTAAATTTTCATTGCTCTTCATTAATTCAAAGAATCTTAGATCCTGCTAGCATCTTACCAAACCAAGAACATTTCACTAGATTCAGTTCATCTTTAATCTCTACATTACCGGATCGATGTTATATTCTACTTCATCTTGCTTTCAATCAATCTTACAAGAAAAAACAATGGAAACAAGAATCTCAAGAACCTTCTTCAAATATAAGCACAAGTAAAGATTTGTCATCCACTGCCAATATTGAAATTGAGCAAATCGATTCTCAACTGATTTCCAATCAGATCCATTTATTAAAAGAGTTTGTTAAGTATGGTGCAATGCCATACAATGCTGTTTTCTTATGGGAAATTAGAAAATTCCAACCAATTCAAGCTATACTATCATTATTAAGAACTCTAATTTTGGAAGTTAAAGAATGGAATAATAACTCTTCGAATCATAATTTTTTCAATTATAATAAATTATTGAAGTCTGATGAGAAAGTTAAGACTATTGAATTAGCAATTGATAAGTTGGGTTATTTAGCGGAACATGCAACGGAATTATGTAGTCAAAGATGGAAATTGATTAGAGATTTGAAAGAAACTACATGGAGTCAATTATTCGGTGCTAAATGTGCAAGCATGGCAAATCAATCATATCAACATCAACATCAGCATCAGCAGCAACAACTTCATATCAAGTGGCGGAAGCAACAACAACAATCAGAAGAAGCACAAGTTCACCCAGATTTTGGTACACCAACTAACGATTCTAGTTTAGGTGCAACATCAACCACAAATATATCAGCACCTAATACATCTGAACCTTGTTCCGATAATAATGTGATTTTTTCTATACCTTCAGCCACTAATAATGTAGATGATGAGTTGAATGAACTTCAATGGAGCGAAATATTATCTGAATTAGACACTGTTCAAAAAATCATTGATGAAAATATTAATGCTAAATTCTGGGATCATGCTGCAGGACATTTTTTGATGTAATTTATGTCTATGTATACTATTATCGATTGTTACAGAGAGATAGGTTTTGGGAAGTACTTTAAAGGATTGGTTTCATACATCTTTTTATTTTTTAATTTTTGTCTTTAATTTTTTTCTTGATTTCATTTCTGTTGCTAACTTGTTTTTCTTTTATGGTATTTATTAAGATTATTTTCTTTGTATTTTTAATGCTTCTGTGCATTACCTATTTAAGAACTTTTATTCGGTTGTATTATAGTTAAATTTTGTTCATCTTTCTCTTATTTCAATTTCGGAAAACGTTTAACTCAAAATTGAGTTATTTGCATTACGTCGTTTGGATGCTCAGGTATTCCATACTTTGAAAACATATTACCTTGTAGATTCCAAAACACGAAAGAAATGGAATAGAATCAAACCTACAAATAAATATAAATAAATAAAACTTAATCTATGTATTAAAACTCGAACGAAAACAAAAAAAAAAGAATATGCGTATAAAGATGTGGTCTATGATCTAAAAATAATTAGCAATAATGCAAATTGGTATTAAAAAAAATCTTTAATACATGTTAAAATATCGGTCTTTCTATAACACTAGTTTTCTGAATTCTAAAACAACTTAACAATCCACACTTTCTAATAGTACTAGTCAGACGATGGACAATCAACTCCAATGATAATGAAGTTCCAACAGCACCTTGCTCATTAACATTAACAAATTGAAAATTAACAAATGATTTAGCCAATTCAGGTAAACAAATTTGGACAGCATTGGAATTCAGTGAATTAGTATAATGTACCGTAAAAAATGCAAGCTTTTTAAAATCAAAGTTCTCAAAAGACCATTCTGTCGAGCTGCCTTCGATTGATAGTGAGTATAAGTCACAGAATTGTAATCTTTTATTCAACTCAGCTGCATTGAATTTAGTTGGTCTGTTCTGCTTATTTTCCAGTCTCATAAAAAGGTTCTTAAGTCCACAAGGAAATTCACCTTTGAAATCAGAAACATCAATCTTCATAAGTAAAGTTTCTAAATTTTCAGGTAATAATGATAAATCAAATTCTTCTGGATTATTTGATTCATTTATTAGATTTAATTCTTTAAGATGGAGTAATCTTCTGAAATCCATGGCTTTCCAAACAGGAGCTGGTTCATCATCACCCGAATTTTCAATCTCAATAGACAACTTCAATAATCGAACTGGTAGTGTTCGTATAAATGAAGAGGGGACAAATCTGCCAACCTTACGACGTTTCTTGACTAAACTATTATCAATTTTGATTATAATCTCCGTTAAAATAGTTTCATTTAAATTCTTAAAAGTTGGGAATTCTATAAAATCGCTTGACGACACGATTTCTAATGTTCTTAAATATGAAGGTGCTGTTAAGATTTGAGGGAATGTCTTTTCTGTGCAATTAATCAACTTTAGGCAATTGATCGTATCAGGTAAAGTTTCCATAAACTTTTCAGAAATCAGACAATTGTTGAGAGTTAGCTCCTCAAGATTTGTTAATCCACTAAAATCGGAATCATACTTCAAACTATTAATACTACCATTAATAGTTAAGTTCTTGATAAACTCACTTTTTAAATTTGCATAACATCCAGTTAAAGTGACGTCAAGTACTAATTTTGTTAAACTCGTTAGTTTGGATAAGTACTTCAAATCACAATCAGGATTTATTTCTAATTCAAGCTCATTAATATTGGGTAGAAGTCCAGCCATCTTAATACAACTATAAGCTGTGTTAAATCTCGAGAATGTAACCTTTTCATTTAGTCCATGCTCTTCGATAATGCAAACCTTAAACTTCTGTGAATATCTGGAAATCATTTCCATAGCAAACTCTCTCATATCATTAGCATTATCATTAATATGTAAAACTAAATTCTTCAAAGACTGAGATGAATTTAAAACACAATCCAACAGTGCAAGATTCTCAACAGGATTACAAATATGGCAACTTCTTAAATTTACCATTTTTGGAATCACTTTTAATTCTTCATGTTCTGAGCATTTTTCATTATCATCAGAGGAAGAATAACCCAAGGGATAATCTGTGATTTTCGAAGAAGAATTGTCATAATCATCAACGAAAACAAACCCGCTATCAACATAACCTAGGCGTGTCGCTCTTTCAACAAGCTTGTCTATCTTGATATTATTTCCACTCACATAAGAGAATTGCGTAGTATTATTATCATCATCTGTATGCTTAGAAAAGTTGATTAATGCCACCGTGATATTTTTGAACTCGATGAACTTCACCAGGTCAGAGAACTGCTTGGACTTTGTAGGTAAACCGCCTGAAACACCAACTATTGAGAAAGTCAATATATGTTTTAGTTCAGCATGTTCATCAATCTGGAAAGTTGCCTTAGATAAAAACGATTGTAGGAAGAGATCAAATTGTGGTGAACTACCAATTAGTCCAACTATTTGTGAGAGATTAAATGTTTGCAAAAAAGCATGAGTCCAAAATATCTGAACAACATCTAGTGGTAGCGTCTGAATCAAATTAACTATATTTTCAACTTCTTGGTGGTTCAACATCTTTTTTCAATTTTGCTTACAATTCAATTTTGTTACAGTCCACTTTTATTGGAATGTCTTGGTAAGTGGGTCCCTAGAGGGGAAAAAAACAGGGTTGTAAAGTTAATCGAAAAAACAGAAACTAGTCAAGAAATGCACCTAAAAATGTAAGCTTCCAGGAAGCGAATGAGCAATGACGTAATGATGACATAGATAGTGTATTAGTTTATCCAATTTTGAATAATTTTGATTGGTACCACACAAGTCAAAAAATTTGTAAATTCAAATCACGTGATATTTAAATAAATTGCTATATTTTAATTGGTTTTATTTTCATTTCTTTTCTATTACTTAACGAATTCTCTTTTCTGAATTTTATTTGGTAATAGATAACCCATACTTTTAGATATGAGAGATTAAACGATAACTGAAAAAAAGCTCTTAGAATTATTTATTACGTAAGGTTTGTAGTAAACCGAATTTAAATTCTATCAAACTTCTAAAATTCACTATTGAATTTACTTCTGCTCTTCTTATTCAATTGATTTATACTTATGCTTATGTATTTCCACCTTATTCTGTCCTTTATGTAATTGAAGAAAAATATTTTATTACTATTGTTGAGGATTATACTGTTTATATATGAACTTAACCTATTATCTATAAAAGTGAATATGCTGCTACAGCTACAGTTACATCATTTATTTGTTATGCAGATGCCATCTCGAGAAGCAAGAACAATGAACTGTTGTTTTATCATCAACAGAATCTTAATATAAGACATTTATGGAGGCTGACAAAGAGATGTTATGGTTAACCCAATTGCTTTTACAATTATATTTGAAGGCATCGATTTGAATCCCACACCTTCGATAGTAGAACCAAATATAAAGTGTTCCTGATTAGGAAAGGTTGCGTCAGCATTATGATCCGCAAGATAGAAAAGCGATGGCTAAAGTACTGGCAGCACCAAAAAAGTAATTGATGACAACTAAAATTTCATGATTTATTGAACTTTAATTCATAATTTATTTGAATAAACAATGACCTCATGCATTATAGATTCTAATTCTAGATACTGGGCAATAAAGCAGTTTCAAAATATCTAGTGATAGCTTTCAAATCCCAAGATCACTCAATATTGTTCTTTTTTTTCGTCTGAGTACCATTTTTTTTGCCTTTTTTCTTTTCCTTGTCAGTCAATTAACTATGAATTTGATTTCTTTGGGTTGTTTACTCTACTCCCAAAAAGAAGCAGGTGCCAGCTATCGTTATACTTAAAGATACCTATTAAGGATAAATTTGTGCTTTTAATTAACCATATTTAATATAGATGACGATAATATAGAAAAACAGATGATCCCTTATACCTATATTTCCAGTATATCATATCAAAAATACATTATAAGAAAAACAAGACAGTTGTGCCTATTAGAAACTTTGATATCTGAGCTGGATAGATATATTAATTCCAGTTTAATGCCGAAATCAGTTAAAAGAAGATATATCTGACAAATATTCTGTGGAATTAAAAACAATTATTATTGCTACTGGTTGTCCTCAGTTGCCTACCAACCTGAGTATGTATATTTGAGTCTATAAGTTTAAGGATATCAATAAAATTGGTGACATGATATATTCTTGAGCAATTGTGAGTGTACCATAAGAACTTGTAATTTAAGTAGAAGTGCAATTTTCTCACTCTGAATTATCTATCTTATTCTCATTCCGAATAAGTTTCATATATAAGCTAGCAACAATGTTCTTATATATTTCATTTCCACTGTCCAATGGTATTAAATCAAACTATATTATCACCTATTTGGTGATAGAAATTTATTTCTGTCTCTAAATTTTGTTATCTACTCATTTCAAATAGCCACCTTCCAACTTTTAAAATGTGGCTTCTCACACACCACAACTCTTTTTTCCTTACCAAAACGACCAGCGGCCTTAGTCAGATTCTACATATCTTCATTATAAATCCACCACAACCACAACCACAATCACAACCACAACCACAATCATAATCACACTCACACAGTGGATAGTTATAGACCAAGATGAATCGATATTTAAATATTTGGTTATTTCTGCTTTAGAGAATTTAATTGAGGTTACTTCACTTCAACTTGAAACAACAACACAATGACTCAAGAAACTCCAAATTCGAACCCCCCACCTTACAAAAGGATAGGAATCATTGGGGGTGGTATATCAGGTATAGCTGCTTTATATGAGTTATCCAGAACTTTGAAAGATGGAACTTCCTTATTCCTACATAATTCTGTGAAAGAACAAGAAGACGCAAACTTGACAGCATTTGATGAAATCACATTATTCGAAAGAAATGCGTCTGTTGGTGGAGTTTGGTCTTTATCAGCAAGTGGCAACAATAATACTGATCCTCCATTGCCTGATTTCAACGTTATCTCAAAAGATTGGGATAATTTTAAAAATATCTATGTTAAGCCAGATTTTGAACAGAATGGATTAGAAGAAAAATTGAAAGGTTCGAGCTATGAAAGGCCAGTTATTATTGAAAAGTCAAAGCCTGATTCATCCGATTTATATCAATGGAAGTCATCTGCTGCCTATGATCAACTTTTTACGAATGTCCCTAATTTATATATGACTTATTCATTCGATGATCGGTCAGAGGAGGAATTCAAAGAATTAAGTAAAAAATATCCAAAGTTGGGTATTTTTCAGACCAAAGATGATTTAGGAGAATACTTAGAAAGGGTTGTTAAGAAAAATGATTTAGATAAGTATATTAGATATAACTCAAATGTTGAAAGAATCAGAAAATTGGATAACGGAAAGTGGGAAATTGCAATTAAAAAACAAGAAAAGAAAGATAATGGAAAAATAATTGATAGTTGGTATACTCAAACTTTTGATGCAATTGTCTTAGCAAATGGTAAAACTATTCCAATTTTACCAAATTTTGAAAATCTACCTGAATTTGTTGAAAAAAATAATGATAAAACTTTTGTCACTTTAGCAAAATCTGTAAGAAACACAGATTTTATTAAAAAAGCCAAAAAAATATTATTTGTTGGGTCAAATAATTCTGCAATCGATTTGCTGCAATATGCTTTCCCTAGAGATTTGGAAAATCCAAGCATTTACATATCAAGAAAAACTGGACTTGCAGGTTCTGAAGGATTTGCTGACGCTTTCACTTTTATGTCTTGGTCCAAAGGTATCGTCAGTAAACCAGTCATACAGAAATTTCTCCCGGAAGAAAATGCCGTGTTGTTTGAGGATGGCACCAGTGAATCCAATTTTGATGCTATTGTTATATGTACAGGATATCACTACTGTTATCCATTTTTTGAAAATGGATATGTTGAAAAGCATCCAAGATTAACTGACTTTTATCATTATACTTTTTCAGTTGAAGATCAAAGTCTTGCTCTAGTTGGTAATAAGCTAGCTCCATTTTTCTTTTCCAGAGCTGAAGCTCAGTCTGCTGCTATTGCTGGTGTTTTCTCAGGAATTTCTAAATTGCCTACTTCTGAAGAAAAAAGTAAATGGCATGATGAGTTTATTAATCAAGTCTTAACTCCATGGAATACAAATGAAAAGAAAATTTTACCATTACTGAAATTAGCACCAAAAGGTAGACAGAATCCATTGTTAACCAATAAGAAAAGAGACGACGCTACTAGAGATTTTGCTGAAGCTCGCCGTCTTATGGAAGAAGTATTTTTTAAATTGAGAGACAATGAATATACAGTGGATAATATCCTGAAGTGAAGGTTTGTTTTCAGTTCTTTCGTAAGTACTGTTTTATTTATATATATATATATTGTTTGCTGGACTTTCAATTATTCATTATTTATTATTTAGTCTGTACTTTTGTAGAAGAAATTAATTATTATTTAATCAAAACCATATTTCGAGAATAAAAGATCGGAAACAGGCCAAAATACTAATGCTCCTGCAATGGTTCGTTGCTCAATATTTTACAAGAAAACTCTTCTATTATCTAAAAGATACGGGTCAGCACATTTCCATTCATTAGCATCAAATTTCGGCCCATTAAGTATAAATGACTCTCTATGTTGTGTTCTATCTTTTGAGATAATTCAAATTTGTTTAATCATACCTTTGAGTTGGTGATGTAGATATTGATCATAGAGGTTATGCAAATAAGAATATCAAATTAATCTATATAGCTGAACTGTGTAAAAACAATACTGCATATACTAACTAACAATTAGAAATTTCAAGAAATAAAAAGAGTTTTCATTGAATTTCCTGAATGCAGCTAAACTTGGGAAAATTTGGAGCAGAGAAAGCGAGTTAGGAAATGGTAGCAAGAGAGGAGGGGGCACAAAACAAAAAAATAGCTTAAATTGAACTATCTAACTGACCAATAACATTATCTCCAAAACACACTGAGTTAACCCTGAAACTTACCGTAGATTATCAATACATATCTATTCAGCTGGATACAAAATTAAACCAAAAGAATAACATTTATTACTAACTTTTAATTGATGTTAAATAAATATGGCTATTGCGCTAACCTGTGGTATATACGTGGTGCGTTACCCCAGATTTTCAAAACGACAGATGGTCATATATTTTAACATCCATCCTCTGAGGCTATTCCATGAAATACAGATTTAGTGGAATACCAAGTTATCTACGTTTCTAAGGTATTGACACACTTAATTTTGAAAGAAAGCAGTTCCAGCAAGGAAATACATTTTAAGGAAACTATATATAATCGGAAAGATTAAAGAACAGATATAAAAACATATTGATATTCATGTATTTTACCAAGACTATGGAACTAAGAAAAAAACAAAATAAATTAGATTTTGAATAACCCAATATCGAAATCAAGAAGAGTACATAACAAAATCAGCTTTATTCTTAAATATCATTTGAAGTAAATGAAACCTAAACAAGATATGCAAATTGAAAAAATTAAATATTAGTTAGTTAAAAAAACAGTAAGCAATGACAGATCATAACTAAGCAAACAAAAAAAAATAAAGAAAACATTTAAATACCACTAAATTGAATCAACAGAAATATGATAAAACCTTCAATAAAACAAAATAGAACTATGTTGAGATGTTACAAACAAAGAACAAAAATAAATATTAAACTGAGATTTGATAGGAGTAATTATAAACATTCTATGTTAACTTATAATAAGAAAACAGAAGCTATCAAACCAAAGATAACAGATAATAAGCTCTTAGTGGCTAATCCAGCAGCAGCACCTTCAGCAGTAGATATTTTGGCAGGAGTAGTAGCTGGAGCAGTGGTAACTGGAACGGTAGCTGTTGATGGCTTAGCAGTAAAGGTAGCAGAATTACAGGTATCTTCGGAACAAGAAACAGAAACAGTAGCTTCAAAACAGGTGGTTTCATCAGCAGTAGCAGTGTAAGTGGTTGGAACTTCTGGAGAAGAAGTTAAACAAACTTCCTTACTACAAGAAACAATAACAGTACCTGGAGCTGGTGGGACAACAGTAGTTGAATATTCTGGAACAGTTGTTGGAACAGTTGTTGGAACCTCACTCTTTGGAACGGTGGTTATAATTGAAGAACCTTTACAAACTGTTTCAGTACAAGTTAAAGTCTCAGTAACAGAATCGACTTCAGTTGTACAAGTCCATTCAAATGATTTAGTAGAAGTAGTTGGGACTTCACTCTTTGGAACAGTGGTTATGATTGAGGTACCCTTACAAACAGTCTCGGTACATGTCAAAGTTTCAGTCTTAGTACCAATCTCGGTAGTACAAGTCCAAATATCGGTGGTAGTTGGGTTAGGTGGGCTAGGTGGGTAGTAAGAATGAGAAGCAACTTTACTTGAAGTGATTGGTGGGAGAGTAAAAGTTGTGGATTCGCAAGTACAGATGGTTTCAGTACAAGTGACAGTAACAGTCTCACAAGCACCAGAAGTGTGAGGACAAATAGAAGTGGTAGTAGTGAAGTATTCAGCAGAGCTACTAGCATTATAGTAGCCATAATCATAAGCTAAAACAGCAGGAGCAATGAATAATAATGAGGTTAAGAATTTCATGTTTAGGATTATATAAACGATTGTATGAGTTTATAAAACAACGAATGGATATTAGTCTTTCGGAATGTTATCCAAGAGAGAGGGAGAAAATGATACAATTTTTTTTTTCAAAGGAGAAATACCCGGTATTTATAGAGTCATCAGTTTTAATTCCAATGTCTGAATAAAGAAAGAGCTTTACTTTCTATTTAAGGAGCTCCTAAAAATAGTGACCTGTAGACGATGGCCATGATGGTTTGGAGGCACGCTACACCAATAATGCCGCTATTTATCCTAATTTGGATATAATTGATGTTTGAGGCGCAGAGGCTGTATAATCTTATTTTTCAAGTTTATTTATAACCCCTTTTTCTAGATCAATATATATATATATATATATATATATATACCCACAAAACTTGAGGTCACCCAAAAAAGTAAAAAAATACTAGAGCAGACCACCTTAATAACTCATGAAAATGATAGAAAAAACTTAAATCATGTACTGTTTGTTTATTGTTGTTGACACGATATCTATTCGGCTATATCTAGCAGCATAATATTAGTGGCTAGTTAAAAGCTATAAAAGGCAACAGCCAAATAAAACTACAGATCAAATTATTAGGTAGTTAATTGTTTAGTATCAAAAAAAAAATGCAAAAAAAATCACTGTTTCTAAGAATAACAACTTCAGAACTATTCGGTTTCAGATCGCATGTTTTTTCATTTACCCTTCTAGAATTGACTATAATTTATAATTAATCATTTACGTGGACATACACAAACAGATACTTACAAACTCTTTTATCAGCATATATTAGAAATATCATTCCAAAGTTTTATAGGTATTCTAACTATAAAATGTAGCAGAATCTTTTTTTGTAACGATAAAAAGATCGATCAAGATGTTGCTGCAAAATCACAATATGCTTATGCTTAGATATGCACCTTAATAACCTTGAGCTGTAAATCATTTTTGTCAAGATGCGCAAAGCACTTTTCCCTTTATTTACTTACCTTAGTAAGTAAACCCTATTTTTGTTTATTTTGTATTGGTTTTAAAATGGTAATCAGCATATTTTGTAATATAACAATGAAGGAAGCTAAGATTAGCTTGAAATTAGTGATATCCGAATGTCCACAAGTTGTGAAATTTCGGCCGCGGTTTCTTGTGATCTCTATATAAATTTTTAAATTTTGTTAGTTACAAATCTTTCATAGTAATAATAATTAGTTCCCAAATTTAAGCTTAAATTATCCCCCCTTAATTTCTCTATAGGTAGAACCTTTCCCATTTCAAGTTTCAAGTTTGTTAGAAACGGAGAGTTAAAATATTTAAGTTACAAACAAATTCTATAATTAATATTTGTATAAATGATGTGTTTTACGATAAGTAGGAAAATGGTAAATTTCGTGTTTTATTATCTTCTAAAAAATTACAATATATCTATATATATACATATTATAGGTTACATTAATCTAATATTGGTATATATTAGTTCTTATTGATTAATAACTGAGATACAATTCTGAATAAAAACAAAGAGAGAAAGTTTTACGGCTTTTAATGCGGAGGTCTCATTAATTTGTTTAACTGATTTAATTTAAAACATACTCTCCACAAATGGAAAATTTCATGAGCTCTGCATAGGCTAGAAACTTCCAAGGCCAAATATTATATATATGGAGATATTTCATTTACCCATTTAGGAATTGTTTATTGACAGTTTGAGAGAGAGGAACAGTTCATTATTGATTATTGATGAATAGACAAATATAATAATAATCAATAGTTCGGCTTAATCTTCGTATTTACCATAAATAAATAAATCCAATACGTAGAATTTGAACCGAAGTAGCCCCTCAACAAAAAATGTTAATGTTCAGAATTATTTAACATTCTAACTGGAATCAAACTTCAAATGGAAGATATCTTTGCTAAAATAATTATTGCTAGAATATATGTGACCATATACAGTTTGTTTTCATTTACGCATTTTCAGATTCCTAAATGTCTTTAAGAAATAAATCTCTGCCATGATACCATACTGAAGTTCAATTAATTTCCATATATAGTCAATAAACTAATCGAACATTCTCATTTTATACACTTTATGGATGGAATTTTGATTCAAACACATTCAATCAACTTTTTAGTCATTTGAAACATAATTGGCAAATATAAGCTAATCATAATATCAAAATCTCGAACTTCTAGGTCTATCAAAAAAAAACAAACATATAATGGATTACCAATCAGATTCATCAAAATATAGAAGTATTACTCCTATATCAGAAATATCAGTCTTAATTAATATTTGCTAAAGGTTTTAGTCGTGTATAACACATTTCTAAGCTTTTTTCTTTGCTCCTGCATATTATTGTTTAAGTTAATTCATGTGTCATGCATGTGACATATGTGCATTAACACTCCTACACTTCTACAGGTTTTGAGGGGTTTCGGGATGACCATTTTAAACATCTAACAGTCATGTGTATTTTGGAAGTGATCATGAAAACATAAATGAAATTCCAATAAAACTTTTTTCTTTTCATTTCCCAGTTAGATATTTTGATAAGTCTGGATAACATTCCATGTATTAAACTTTAATGATCATGAGAAATGTTTCATCAATCTCCTATATTAATTTTTATACAAAATATATTTGAAGTTTTAACCATATACTAAAATATATCTCACAAAATTACTTTTTTTTTATCCTCCAATTTATCAAGAAACTTCTCAAATATATCAAAACAAGTAGTTGAATCCAACAACTTGTATACTCATATGTACTCAGTCCTATTTTACAAAGAAGTTAGTAATAAACTTTGTTTTGCTTCTGTGAATTCAAGATTTTTAAATTATTGCAATATTTGTTTTGAAATTGTTTAAACTGTTTTGGTATATAAATATGAGTAGAAACAAATTCTACGTATCACTATCATAATCACCCCAAATCAAGAGCTTCTGGAACTATCATTGGAAAACCAAAGAATTATTTTATCGACTTTCCATGTAAAAGTTTAAAGGCATCAATATATTGGGTTTTGAACTCTCGTAACATAATTAAAAACAATTTGAAAGTTTTACTTTTGCATATCGCAAAATAGTCATTGACTGAATGAATATGAAATTCAAGAAGCAAACTTGCTCTTGAATAAATCAAATTTGAGGTCATGTGAAAGATATTCATCCAATGGGTTCAATAAAATAGAGAGGAGATTGATCTCCTCTTCCTAATAAGAAGTCAAATGATAGTAAAATATGATAGTTTTAACACTATATGGTAACACAACACCACAATCATGATTAACCGTTCCATCCCATGATATGTATTTGAATCAAACTTCAACTGTGTTGATCATGCTGAGAAGATAGTTATTTATGTTGGAATTCTCATGGGAAAAAAGAAAGACTCAAAATATTTTAGTTGATCATTTTGCTAACGGTTCGTCGGAAATTTCTTGATTTGTGATAAATATATTTGGAGTTGAGGGAAATTCATTAATTTAAAGCCGCACATCCGGATTATTTAAGTCTCTTTAAATGAATTTGATTGTCTAATCATTTGTTTTTTCTTCCGGTTAATTTGTACAAAACCAACCAACCTCTTATCCTGCTGTTATAAACCATATTCCATTAATGAGTATAAGTGAGATATCCTGTGAATATTGCCGTGTTAAAAAAGTGAAGTGTGATAGAGCTTTGCCAGGTTGCACAAGGTGTAAGAAACACTCAGTTGAGTGTATTTATAGAGAAAAACTGAGAACAGGCCCTAAGAAGAGAAAAGTTGAAATTCTATCTTCCATTCCGTTAAAATCTACCTGTTCTGATTCTTCCACATTAATAGCAAGTGAACGCTCAGTTAACAATTTTTTGGTTGAAACACCTGCTGACTCACCAAAGGCATTTTCTCGAGACCTCAACAATATGTCCGTTTTTGATATCGTTCCTTTACCTACTGCGCAAATTTTACTGGAATTTTTGACATCTGTTCCAGAGTTATCAGAATATTTGGGTATAACCAAAAAATATCTTTTTTCATTATTACACAAAAACAGGTATTTACTTGTTTCTGGTGCTTTATCATTGTCATGTTATATGAATTTAAACTACAAGAAATACTTTAACAACATGTATGCGTATTTTCAGCACCAAATGTCAAAAATAGTCAAAAACTCTTGTGATACGTTAGAATATTTACAAGCTAATTGGATGCTCTCATTATTACAGTTTATGTTATTCAAACCAAAAGAGGCATTGATTACTCTTATGGGATCCATTAATCATTTACAATATTCGAATTATCAAATTTTGGATTTAGTTCCAATTGAGTACAGAGACTCATCAGAAACTACCAGTACAGATTATAAATATGCTGAAGAAGAAACAGCAATACTCGATATGAAAAGAAAAGTATATTGGTCGTATTATGCGACCGATAGATATGTAACATTTGACACCGCATTAAATGCTAGAGTCAGACCTGAATATCATTCTGTCACCTTGCCCGATTCAAAATTGAATATGAATCAAGTTGCAAATGTTCTTTTTGGTATTTCTACTGATGGTGGTTTACCTGATGAGTTAGTTCAATTTCATTGTAAGTCTTTAACAATAATGGAATATCATTATATTCTGTTAAGTAAATCAGAAGAGATTGCAATTTGGCTTCGAAAATTAGACTATATAAAAGGTATTAAACCGGGGCAAGTAATAAAAGATAGTATAATTGGCCAATATCATACTTTTAGAAGACAGTTGGATAAATTTGAATCATCTATGCAATTGACTAAAGAGCAACTTACTTCGTTCAGTTATTTTACAAAAATAGAAATGTTCATGGTTGTTCTTCGAGTTATGATTGGACAATCTTTGATTGAGGTTTTCACAAAAGAATTGAAAGCAGAATGTCCAAACGATATATTATCTGCAATTCAGAAGGAAATTATGAATAATATATTATCCATTAAAGATAAATTTAAATTAGAAGATATATCTTGGTATCACTATGATCCATTCATATTAGTTCGAGTATATGATTTACTTAAAATACTATCCTATTATTCTGAAGAAACAGATTCCTTGGAAAGTATCGAAGCAGTCTCATTAACTGATAAATTATTAACAATTATAACTGCTTTAGCGTATGAATATGAGAATGAATTGGCCAAGAAAACATTGGAAGATTATAACCTAATATTGGAGAAGAGTTTAATTCAATCCATATTTTATTTGGATGGGGTTAGTGATAAGAAGGAGGAATTATCACATTTTAGGGATTTTATTAATCTTGAGGTTCATTCTTAAATAGAAAACAAACATCATCGTTTAAGCTTTTTATGGTTAGTGTCTCGTTTTTTCTTGTATGTTTTATCATTTTGTATATATATATATATATATATCTATATATTATTTGTATTGTTATATAATCATCTATATTATTCTGCTTTCAGTTTCCGTACTATTTTGCTATTTATAATCTTTAAATATTTTTTTATTCTTTTTTAACCTTTTATTTATTTTGTATGTAGTTGGTAATGGTGTACCAGAGCAGAGACTTATTATGTAGTACTTCTATTATTGGTTAGTCAACTAATAATCAAACCTGGTTAAGCATTTACGTTGTTCCTTTGGTTCTCTGAACTCTGTTTCTGATGACAGCTGAGCTTAAATACTGACTTTAATCCATTTATTAGCCTATAAACTAAACTTTATCCACATACACATTCTTTAGATAGATACTAGAAAAATTTGACTGGAAAAGTATTTCTAGTTGCTTATTTCATCAAATTGGAACTAAAATATATACATAAATGGATCAACCCCACCATTCACTATTTTGATTAGGTTTTATCAGTTACTAATTTAACTAATGCCATTTTAGTCAATTCTTAATTTTCTCTGTTAGTTTCTCTATCTCTTTGTTCATATTTCTCATACATGAATTGGGAATTTTATTACAAACAATTTTATGTTTTCAAAGCAAAATGACTTATACTCCTTAGCAGAATTAAAATGCCTTTAGCTTGAAATTCAAACATAGTTTGAATAGACATACACACAACTGAGTTTTCTATCTTTTAATGGTTAACTAGTAAGTTTAATTGTAAATTTTTTATTTTGATGAAGGAAGCTAAACTCAAAACATCAGATGTCAAGTAATTCGGTGTCATAATGCCACAGTTGTGGTTGCTGCGAAGGGGTGAACCTCCACAATTGATCGCTTCAACAAATTTATTCTTTGACCAGAGGCAGCCAACACTGAAAATTTTCAGATTATATTGTAATCATTCATGCTTTTTTAGGTACTATTATAGTTCAGCTATTATAGTTCAGCTTGAGTTTTAAATTATGGTCGATCCACTTTTCAAACAGCCAGCACCATCACAACAACAACAACGACAACAACAATTATTAGAATCAACGTCACAAAGTAACCAAAATGACTCAGAAGAAATAGAATATGAAGAAATAGTTGATTTTATTCCAGAATTATATCAGTTACCAGTTGACCCCCCACAAAATGATGAAGTTGTTAGATTACTTTCTGATTTCATCGGAGTTAATGATTTGTTTATTGAGAACAAGACTAGTGAACCCAGAGATTTCTTGATGACTGAACGAACAACATTAGCATGGGTTAAATTTAGTGTAACGTTACTAATTTCTGCTATTGCTATTACATTAAATTATAGATTTGATACATCATCACTTAACGGTGATGATGATAATGATGACAATGACAACAATGGTGAATATGTTGGAGATAAGCTCAAGTATGGTATAAGTTTGTTGTTTAGTGTACTAAGTGTTGCTTGTATTTTGCTAGGTGCTTATAATTACTTTCATTCAATATTCAATTATAAAAGAGAACGGATTAATTCTTATGATGTTCGTATTACGTTTTTGATATTGTTGTTTATAATTGTCACATTGATAATTGCTAATATTGTGCTTATGATTTATGATTAATGTATTTTTTTTGGATTAAGAGTAGAAAACTTAAGAACAGATTTTCATAACACAAATTTATAAATATCAATTGGAAATCTGAAAGAGTTTGAGAATCCAGACTCACATTATTACTACTACATTGATGAAACAAACACAGATTTAAAATTGGCTATAGAAATTGAGCCAACGACATTAACGATCGCTAAATCCTATATCTGAGAAATAAAATTGAAAGAGAAACGTCAACCTTTTATACAGGTCTCAAGAAGGCGAGCCTATATAAACGTAATAGCCTATGAGCATTATTTAGTTCAATAAATTAAAGTAGAGGAGCATAATTTTATTACCTAGATTTTATTACAATCAATACAGAATATTGTGGTATGTAAAATATGTCTCAAAAACAAAAGTGTATATTACGTTAGAAATTGAGGCGAAATTATATATATATATATACTTTATAGACATTTTATTTTACCTTATTTTACCTTATTTCCCTTGAAAATTATATTTTAATAAATAGATATATGATAAACTTTCAACAGCTAATTATATATATTCACTCATTTAACTTTGAAACATACCGTTTACACTCTCAAAATCTTGAAGTTGTATTAATTATATTGTTTAAAATAGTAATAAAACAGAGACAAATAAATAGGAAATCCCAGTGATATGCCAGTCATAGAAGAAGTCAACGACAACAGAACACATTCGTGCACCAGTAATAGAAAACGGCAACTACTGTTCACGTTTTATCTACCAAAGACCAGAAAAATGATAGCATAGATAATCGTAGTACGCCAAAGTCTAGAATATATCATAAATATGTAAAAGAATTTTATTTAAAACTGATATAGGCTGAATAACTGATCACATAGAAAAATCAATTGTATCATATTTAGAAACATCATCGTACAACGAATTTAACTGACAACCAGAGTTTTTATGTCGACAAGCCACCTGTACGTACATAGTAGACGTTCTATTATTCGTAGATAGTCGACTTGGGGGCCCTAAACCCCCCAGTATATGCAGCGCACAGATGTGCTGTTCCTGAATTGAACTTACGACAGATTAGAACCTCCAGGCACCACCGAAGCGCCTTTACTCTATTTTTCGGGAGATTAAAGTAAATTATCTTCAATTTTCATGTGTTTTATATTTTATGTTCGGAAAATTAATTTATCTTCTGTTATATTCCTTTTTCTTTCTTTGTTTTTTACAAATCAGTAGATTTATTAAGGTTGAGTTATTTCTTTTACTAACTCATTACTTCTCACTCATTATTTACTGCTTACTGCTTACTGCTTATTGTTTGCTATTTGCTATATATCGCTAACAGTATTAGCACTTCAAGAAATTAAGAAAGGTAATCAAGTAAGATTTGTCAGACAACAACAACAACAACAACAAATTTCAAAAAACCTAAAGGTTCTATACCCCATCTATTGATTCATACTGTCTCCCCCCCCCCAAGCATGTCTGGCTTTAGAGCGCTCACAGGTAACTCCACAAACACAGGAGCAGATTACGATCCTATAGTCAACAATAATTCTACAGACCCATTTGAAGATCATGATATTGGGTCTTCATATGACGAATATTCCCCAAATTCTGGCAGTTTGGAATCAAAAGAATTGTTAAGCAGTCAATCTTTAGACATAAACCCATTTTCCGATTCTATAAATAATATTTCTTCAACTCAAGCGCTACCGAAACCTTATGAAAATTATCCTCAAGGATTAACAGGAGCTAGAATTGGCCCTGTGTTGTCTGAAAATTCAGATATAAACTTAGTCAATCGAAATCAGTACATTAAGAATAATATTAACAATTCCCCTCGTGATTCAGGGTTCGGTGACCCTCGTGATTCAGGGTTCGGTAACCCTCGTGATTCAGGGTTAAGCGAACCCTCAAAATCATCTTACAATAACTATGGTTCTGGTTCTCAAAGTGGCTCTGTTAAAAGTGATTCTAGATTCCCTTCAGACAATACTGACAAAACACCATATTTATTAGATAATGAATTTTCCCCATTTGGTGGATATCCTCCATCATGTTTTCCATTAAGTATAGATGAAAAAGAGGTTGATGATTATCTTCATAATCCGGATCCAATTACTGATGCTGAATATGAAAAACATAG
Source organism: Ambrosiozyma ambrosiae (assembly GCA_003705185.2). Classification (NCBI taxonomy): domain Eukaryota; kingdom Fungi; phylum Ascomycota; class Pichiomycetes; order Pichiales; family Pichiaceae; genus Ambrosiozyma; species Ambrosiozyma ambrosiae. The sequence continues at coordinate 24,722 of PPHU02000027.1, read as the reverse complement.
GTTTAAAAATGATTTAAAGAATATGGATAGAAAGTCAGCAGTAGGGTTGATTGGATTCTTGATGCTTGCAATTGGGTCGTTATCTTTGTTTGTAGTTTTGCCAGCCTTAACCTATACTGGTGTCACTGATAAGTTATCCAATACTGGTAATTGGAGCAATACTTATACTGTGTTAACTGATTATACTTATCCAACATTAAGTAGTATTAGAACATCATTAATTGATCCGGATACACCAAATTATGCAAAGTCAAGACAAGCAAAAGATGGCTCTTATTGGGGCTTAACTTTCAGCGATGAGTTTAATGTTGAGGGTAGAACATTTTATGATGGTGATGAACAATTTTGGTACGCTCCTGATTTTAATTACGCTGCTACTGGAGATTTGGAGTGGTATGACCCAGATGCAGTTAAAACTGCTAATGGTACTCTTCAATTACGGTTTGATGCCTATAAAAACCATGATTTATTTTATAGATCTGGAATGATACATTCATGGAATAGATTGTGTTTCACTCAAGGAATTGTGGAGGTGTCAATTAAGTTGCCAAACTATGGTAATTATTCTGGACTTTGGCCTGGTGCTTGGTCAATGGGTAACTTGGGTAGACCAGGTTACAAAGCAACAACTGAAGGTGTTTGGCCCTATTCATATGAAGCATGTGACGCAGGTATTACTTATAATCAATCTTCTTCTGATGGTATTTCCTATTTACCTGGCCAAAAATTGAATTCTTGTACATGTCCAGGTGAAGATCATCCAAATCCTGGTACAGGTAGAGGTGCTTCAGAGATTGATATTCTTGAAGCTTCAATAGACACTACTTTGAAATGTGGTGTTGCTTCTCAATCACTGCAAATTGCTCCATTTGATATTTGGTACCTTCCTGATTATAATTGGATTGAGGTTCATAATGCAAATATCACTGCAATTAATTCTTATACTGGTGGTCCATTTCAGCAAGCTGTTTCAGCTGTTTCAACTTTAAATCCTAGTTGGTACGAATTGGGTGATGGTGAGGATATTAATCATAACTTTCAGAAATATTCCTATGAGTATCTTAATGATAATGATAATGGTTATTGCAGATGGTTTGTTGGAGATGAGCCAACATTCACGCTATATCCGAATTCTCTAGCCCCAAATGGTAATATTGATTGGAGACGAATTCCAAAAGAGCCAATGTCCCTGATTATCAATTTGGGCATTTCTAATAGTTGGGCTTATATTGATTGGCCTTCCCTTCATTTTCCTACTACTATGTCCATTGACTATGTTAGAATTTATCAACCTAATGATTCAGTAAGCATGACTTGTGATCCTTCAGATTACCCAACATATGATTATATTCAAAACCATCCTGTAGCATACCAAAATGTTAATATGACTTCCTGGGCTGATGCTGGGTATTCTTTCCCTAAAAATAAAATAACTGGTTGTTAGAAATGTATGAAACCTGATTCAAGTTTTCTGTTCACTTTTATATATTTGTTTTATTGATAAGCTGCTATTTATATTTATGATTATTTTCATTGATTTTCTTTTCTTTTAATTATTCCATTTAATGTGTTGTACTTCTTTTTAAATTATTTCTGTTATTGGTGTTTTTATTGTGTTTAACCATATGTTTTTGCCTTTTCTGTTTTGTCTTTTTTGTTTTACCTTGTATTGGATAGATTTATTTTACTTTTGCTTATTTGTTTGGTCTCAGTGTTTTTTGTTTCGAATGTTCTCCAATATTTATTAGTGTTAGTAATTGCTCTTTCCCACAAAAAATAATTTTGTTCCTACATTACATTACTTAAATAATAATTTATTTTGAATGAATTGGCTCAAATTATTTCTACTGTTAAAGCCATACTTTAAAAGAAGTTACGTTCACCAAGATATTTTAAATTCATAAATTATTATCGAATTTAAGCAAAGGCAAATAAATAAATGATAACTCAAGAAAGATTGTTTGAATGTATTAACCATGTTATTTCTCACAGTTGTAAGTTTGGCATTCACTTTTAGCAAAGATACTTAAATTACTTACTAATTTTTAAAGAAATTCAATCAGCTTGTAGATTATTTCTTGCTTTTATTGTAAGTCACAGGCACTCTTCCAATCACATTTTACTTTATTACAGATATCAACAAGCTAATCAGATATATTAAATTCATTTGATGCTTCAATTATTTAAATTAAGTTCTCAGGTCGTTACTCTATTGAGATCAATTTCAATTTTAACCAGTTGAGTAGCTTATACATAGTTCTAGTATTACTTAAAATATATATTTGCAATTGCAATTGCAAGAGAATCAAACAATCAAGCGACAAAGAGTTCAAATATACTTTATTATAAACAGAAAAATGCGTGAAATGAGAAAACCTTTAAACATACACCTTCATCTAAGTGAGACATTAATGTTGACCTAAATCCAAAACTCTCGTACATTAACGAGATTTATATCGAAATCTCCCTATTATTTTCCACTCGGCATGCTCATTGCCAAAAATAAGTTGAACGAATGTGGAGAATTTTTGTGGTTCGATCTGTCAAGTAACAACCGGCATTAAAATTGACCAGCAATTAGCTGAATGAATCATCCCATCAATTTATGATTCAATTCCTTTAACCGAAATCTCAGAACTCCGGGCTACCAAAAAGTGCTAAGGCAGTTAGAGATATAGGTATGAGACAATTGTATATCTCTTTAAGTTAAAGATTATAGAAATTCAGAAAACTGTGAAAGTATCCTGTTAGATACTAGCAGTTGATAGTTGCGTGGGATACCCACTCACTTGCTCGCTAATTTCGCTTAACGTACTTTTTGCTTTCTGGTTCTTTTCTCTTACAAATTTTGATAGTAATATTAGCCTATATTTTATTTTAAAATTAACGAAGAAACATAACTTCAGAAATGTAGGTTATGGAATCATAATGATTTTTTTTTTTTGGTAGTGCATTACAGGGTTGTGGTTCTTGAATAGGCTTAGGCTTTTTAACGATAAAAATGCTGTTTTTCTAACGTCACTTTTTAAGACTATAAATCATGCATATTACAGGGACCAAGAATTCAAGTTTGAGAGCTGTTTTGGAAAACTGTTTTGTTCAGTATATAGTCGACCATTATAGGAAGACTACGGAAAGAGAGGATTCGGAACTCCTCTCCTACATTTGACTCTGCCACATAAATACATGTTAGAGTGATTCAATCCAGAAAACCAAGATTTAGTAGATAATGCAGAGTAGATGTATAATTAAGAAAAGCCAAAAAATAAAAGCCAACAGTAAATTTATCGTATCTATAATGATAATTTGTGTTTACCTGGAGAGTTTAAGTTTTGTAATTTTTCTTGGTAATTTTGGAACCTATTAGAATGAATCAAATTAATTGGACAGATCGGGGTTAGGATGATTCACGGAGTATCGAATCAGTTTGGGCATTCGGTAAGATTAACTTATTGTTATGATGATTCCACTATAATAGTGCATTGTTTGTTTAATGATGCACTCAATATGACTCTCATAACAGTCCCGGAAAAGAGGAAATCTTTCTATATTTGTAAAATATAATGAATTGGTGAACGGGTTATTCGGTATTTAAAACCAATAATGCTAATATAATCCGGTAATAGTATGTATTTCGAGTACCACCCAAATGTGGTAATTAAAATCTGATCGTTTATTACAGTTCCAGCCACGCGTTGACTCACTTTCTCAGTTGATGACCCCGGCGTTATATTGATTGTTTGAGTTGTACACGACTGTTGGATTTAAGTTCAGCAACCGGGTGGTTTACAAAGAATTTGAAAAGAGGTTTATTATATATATCTCCTTTTTTCCCCATCTTTTGGTGAAGTTAATAGCCAATTCCTAATATTTTTCTGTTTCCCAAGTGTCTCTTCTACATCTTGTTCTTCTTTAACAATAATTTCAAAGATGTCCAACGTTGAAGATCACTCCTCCTTACACAAGCTCAGAAAAGAATCTGAAATCTTATCAAATGCAAACAAGATCTTAGTGGCTAACAGAGGTGAAATTCCAATCAGAATATTCCGTTCTGCTCATGAATTATCGATGCAAACTGTAGCCATTTACTCCCATGAAGATAGATTATCAATGCACAGATTGAAAGCCGATGAAGCCTATGTTATTGGCCATCGTGGTGAATTTTCCCCAGTTCAAGCTTACTTAGCAATTGATGAAATTATTAAAATTGCTTTAGAGCATGAAGTTTCAATGATTCACCCTGGTTATGGTTTCTTATCTGAAAATTCAGAATTCGCTCAAAAAGTTGAAGAATCAGGTATGATTTGGGTTGGACCTCCAAATACAGTTATTGATTCGGTTGGTGATAAAGTTTCTGCTAGAAACTTGGCTAACAAGGCTAATGTTCCTGTCGTTCCTGGTACCCCTGGCCCAATTGACAACGTCGAAGAAGCCCAAAAGTTCCTTGATACTTATGGTTATCCTGTCATTATTAAAGCTGCTTATGGTGGTGGTGGTAGAGGTATGAGAGTTGTTAGAGAAGGTGATGACTTGCAAGATGCTTTCCTTAGAGCATCATCTGAAGCTAAAACGGCTTTTGGTAATGGTACTGTTTTTATGGAAAGATTTTTAGACAAGCCAAAACATATTGAAGTTCAATTATTAGCTGATAACTATGGTAATGTTATTCACTTATTTGAAAGAGATTGTTCTGTTCAAAGAAGACATCAAAAAGTTGTTGAAATTGCTCCTGCTAAAACTTTACCTGTTGAAGTTAGGGATGCCATATTAACTGATGCTGTGAAATTAGCAAAAACAGCCAATTATAGAAATGCTGGTACTTGTGAGTTCTTAGTGGACAACCAAAACAGACATTATTTCATTGAAATTAACCCAAGAATTCAAGTTGAACACACTATTACTGAAGAAATCACTGGGGTTGATATTGTTGCTGCTCAAATCCAAATTGCTGCTGGTGCCTCCTTAGAACAACTAGGCTTACTGCAAGATAAAATTACTACTAGAGGTTTTGCAATTCAATGTAGAATTACTACTGAAGATCCTTCTAAAAATTTCCAGCCTGATACGGGTAAAATTGAGGTCTATAGATCATCCGGTGGTAACGGTGTTAGATTAGATGGTGGTAATGGTTTTGCAGGCTCTGTTATTTCTCCTCATTATGATTCCATGTTGGTCAAGTGTTCTACTTCTGGTTCAAACTATGAAATTGCAAGAAGAAAGATGATTAGAGCTTTAGTTGAATTTAGAATTAGAGGTGTTAAAACTAACATTCCTTTCTTATTAGCTTTGTTGACTCATCCTGTCTTCCTTTCTGGTGATTGTTGGACTACTTTCATTGATGACAGCCCTGAATTATTTGAAATGGTTTCCTCCAAAAATAGAGCTCAAAAACTATTAGCTTACTTAGGTGATTTATGTGTTAATGGTTCATCTATTAAAGGTCAAATAGGCTCTCCAAAATTACATTCTGAAGCTGCTATTCCACCTTTAACCGATCCAAAGACTGGCTCTGTTGTCGATATTTATAAACAACCTCCTGCTGGCTGGAGACAATTCTTATTAAAACATGGTCCTGAAGAATTTGCTAAGCAAGTTAGAAGCTTCCAAGGTTGTTTAGTTATGGATACCACTTGGAGAGATGCTCATCAATCTTTATTAGCCACTAGAGTTAGAACAATTGATTTGTTAAATATTGCTCCTACTACTTCCCATGCATTCTCCGGCGCTTTTGCTTTAGAATGCTGGGGTGGTGCTACTTTTGATGTTGCTATGAGATTCTTGCATGAAGATCCATGGGAAAGACTAAGAAAGATGAGACAAGCTGTTCCAAACATTCCTTTCCAGATGTTATTAAGAGGTGCAAATGGTGTTGCATACTCTTCATTGCCAGACAATGCAATTGATCACTTTGTCAAACAAGCTAAGGACAATGGTGTTGATATTTTCAGAGTTTTCGATGCTTTAAATGATTTGGAGCAATTGAAAGTTGGTGTTGATGCTGTTAAGAAAGCTGGTGGTGTTGTTGAATCTACTGTTTGTTATTCTGGTGATATGTTGAAACCAGGTAAGAAATATAACTTAGAATACTACTTAGAAACTGTTGATAAAATTGTCAAGATGGGCACTCATTTCTTAGGTATCAAGGATATGGCTGGTACATTAAAACCAAAGGCTGCTAAGATTTTAATTGGTGCTATCAGAGAACGTTATCCACAATTACCAATTCATGTTCATACTCATGACTCTGCTGGTACTGGTGTTTCTTCATACGTTGCTTGTGTTGCTGCTGGCGCCGATGTTGTTGACTGTGCTGTTAACTCTTTGTCTGGTTTAACCTCTCAACCTTCTCTCTCTGCCTTCTTAGCTGCTGTTGATGCTGAAACCGGTATCGATGAAGATGCTGCCAGAGTTGTTGATGCATATTGGGCTGAAATGAGATTATTATATTCTTGTTTCGAAGCAGACTTGAAAGGACCAGATCCAGAAGTTTACAAACATGAAATTCCTGGTGGTCAATTGACTAATTTATTATTCCAAGCTCAACAAGTTGGTTTGGGTGAGAAATGGCTAGAAACAAAGAAAGCTTATCATGATGCTAATATGTTATTGGGTGATATTGTTAAGGTTACGCCTACCTCTAAGGTTGTTGGTGATTTAGCCCAGTTTATGGTTTCAAATAAATTGACAAAAGAAGATGTTGAAAGATTGGCTTCTGAATTGGATTTCCCAGATTCTGTTTTAGATTTCTTTGAAGGTTTAATGGGTACTCCTTATGGTGGTTTCCCTGAACCATTGAGAACCAATGTCATCACTGATAAGAGAAGAAAGTTAACTTGTAGACCAGGTTTAGAACTAGATCCATTTGACCTGCATGCTATTAGAGAAGATTTATCAAGTAGATTTGGTCCAAATATCAATGAATGTGATATTGCTTCCTACAACATGTATCCAAAGGTTTATGAAGCATTTAAGAAGACTCAAGAAAAGTATGGTGATTTATCTGTTCTTCCAACAAGATTCTTTTTAGCTCCACCTAAATTAGAAGAGGAAATTGATGTTGAAATTGAACAAGGTAAGACATTAATTATCAAGGTTATGGCTATTGGTGATTTATCTCAATCGACTGGTACAAGAGAAGTTTATTTTGAATTGAATGGTGAAATGAGAAAGGTCACTGTTGAAGACAAAACTGCTGCTGTGGACACTATCACTAGACCAAAAGCTGACGCTCATAATCCAAATGAAGTTGGTGCTCCAATGGCTGGTGTTATTGTTGAAGTGAGAGTTCATTCTGGTGTTGAAGTTAAGAAGGGTGATCCATTAGCTGTTTTATCAGCTATGAAGATGGAAATGGTTATTAGTGCCCCTGTTTCCGGTAAAATCGGTGAGGTTATTGTTAAGGAAAATGATTCTGTGGATGCTGGTGATCTATTAGTTAGAATTTTAAAAGAGGAAGAAAAATAACTGATTTGATTTGATGTGTTGATGATTTTTTCATTTTTTGTTTATACTCTTTTTTATCTCCTTTTTCTAATTATAATATATATCTACTACTCTATTCTCATATGTCTGTCTTTATATTTATTTCTGTGCTTATTTGTTTCGTTTCGTCTCATTGATTTATGTGTCATTTCACATCCTCTGAATACTATTTTTCTATTTTTTCATGATATTTACATTTCTTTTTTATTTAGGCTTTTTTATTTTTACTAGTTGCAAAAAAAATAATTCAATTTATTATTTTCTTTAATTTTTATCTATTATTTCTTCGTTTTTTAAAGTATTCAAGGAATTATATTGATTTGTCATTTAACTCTGCTATCGCTTGTGTCATCACTAGCATTATTTTCCTATGTATGCTAAAAAAGGACTAGTTCAAAGGGTACAGTACAGGGCTGGATGTTTAATTACCTCCCTAAGATTCTAGAGAAAGTCTAGTTGCAACGCTTTCATACTAGTGTTCGGACTAGCGTTCGGAGTGAGTTTTGAAGTGAATCATCTGGAGTCATGTTAGATCTGCAGCAAGTGCTACAATTTGGAAGCGGTTTCAGCGAGGAGAGTGAGTAAAGTTATTTGCTGGGTCTGGATTCTTCTTAACTTGCTGATCAATTGAACCAATTAAATCTCTGGAGTATAAATATCTTTTATATTCTTTATTTTTCTAATATTTTATTTTTTTCTGTTGTTTGAATTGAATCAATTTTATAAGCAACTCTTCGGATACTAAAACTAGAAAACCAAAGCAAAAAAGATGGCAACTACTTTCAATGCACCATTAAAAGGTATTTTAACTGAAATTCATGCTTCAACTGGTCAGTCTGTTAGAAAAGGCGATAAAATAGGGTTATTAAGTACGTTGAAAATGGAGATTGATATTAAAGCAGAAGCAAGTGGTGTCGTCGAATGGGCCGTTAAACAAGGGGATTCCGTTGAAGAAGATGCTCTTTTAGTCAAGATTAACTAATGATTTACCGGTTTATTGTTCCTACCTTTTCATTAATTCATTTGAATTTCTTGAATTTTCGTAGTTTTAAGGTTTTCTGAGTTCATTATTAATATTTCACTTTTCACATTTCACATTTTTATCTTTACTTTTGCATTTGAATTTGATATTTATTTCGACTTAAATTGCCCATTAAAGTTTTCCAAAATCTACTTTAAATAGAGAGAATTTATACTTCCAATCTGATATACTTGAATTTTAATATATATTTAATTCTGGTACAACTTCTGGATTTTAGTAATATTTATATTCTTTTGCAAAGACTAATTTCGTTATGAGATAATAATTTAATTTGTCTCTCTCTATCCTTCGCTAAACAGCTTGTATGTAATTCTAAACAGTTTTGCAAATTGTTACGTGACTTGACAGCTTCTACTGATTCTACAGCATATAATATGATTTGCTGAAAAGCCAGGAAAGGATAAAATATGAGTTGAAGAAGGTCGCCTCTCTCCAAAATGCTTATTTTTGGTTTGGTCTACTTATGGCCAATCCATGTACTTCAGCTCTGAGATAGCTTTGTAATGAACTTTAGAACTTGTTAGACTTTGTTATTAATTAGAAATTTACGTATTTCAGGTATAAATAAATTTAGTTCGATATAAGAAGAGATTTGGAAACTGTGTTAGGTATGTTGGGTGCAGAATTCTCAAGCTTCTATTCATTTATTTAAGATAAGGGTATCGTGAAAAGATATTCAATTTCAATAAACTAACTATTATATTAGAAAAAGAAAAAGAATCTTAATAAAATAATTAAAAGCAACTTCTGAAGTCTAAAAAATCATCTAAATATATCATACTGAGATTTTTAAGAGAATTATTTGTATAGAAGATTAACCAGACTTCTAGCGGAGACTCAGATTCAGTGTTCACTCAATGGAGGTGCAATCCTCAAATTGTTATCTCAAATTACCATATTCACTGAAACACTAAGTACTTTCTTATTGCAATCAATCTTGTATATCCTGTGGTTATGAAAATGCAGTGGGTGATTATTGAGAAAATTCAAAAAAAAACACAAAGCAATATATCAGATCAGCTATATAAAACTAATCTACTTTGACCGTTGTTCTGATTCTTTTATCAACTCTTGATATTTTTTGGTTAATTCATCATATTCATTTAATTTACTATTCAACTCTTCGGCCAATTCACTGGGCCCATTCCATTCAAACTTCTCATCAACACTTAAATTTAATTCCTGGGCAACTTCAATATTACCAGACATCAAATCATTCACATGTTTAGTTTGAGACATAAGTTTCATCCAAAATTCTAATAGTTGGTCTGAGGAATTAACTGTGTCTTGAAAAGTTGATAATTGAGATCCAGTATGTTTCAAAGAATTTGTGGTATTGTTGATAGTATTTGTCAATTGGGTCAATATTTCAAGCTCCACAGTAAGTTGTTTATCTCTTTCAGAAAGTTCAAGATCAATATTGTCCTCCTCCATTACTAGTAATTAGTGCTTGGTGCTAGATATCAGTGAACTTTTGGTTGTTCACGATATAAACGTAGCAGCAGAGGTTAAAATTATTAAATTTACGCGTTAGTTGAACTATATATTACGTAATATACAAGTAATTCTTTTAAGAAATTCGGTGTACAGATGTTTTAGATAAACGTAGATCTCTGATTTCGATACGTGTTTGATGCTTAATTTCAGACAATTATGGTTACAACGAACTCTTTATTGCACCATTAAGATTGCATTGGTTTAATTAACACGAAGTCATTCATAGAGAATTTTATTGTTAAGTACAACAATTCTGTTATTTAAATTTGATACAACTTCTATTTCTTTAGAATTAAAGTCAATTGCATCGATAATTGTTCAATATGACCCAATTAAACGACAACTCAGAAGATGTTCTACCCATTTATACAAATTCATTGAATAGATATGACGAGTCGTCCCATATTTCTCACTCTACAGTGGCATCTCCTAGGTTGAGAGATTCATCTCCATCCAACGATGGTTACTTAAAGCCATACTCCAATAAAAGACAATCACATGCAGAAGCTACAAAGAAAAATAAAATAAATAATAACTTACCTATCCAAGACCGTCCCAGATTTGCTTTACTTGTCTTACTTTATTTTTTACAAGGTATTCCTGTTGGTTTAGGATTTGGCTCCATTCCATTCATCTTAAAATCAGGTCAATTATCTTATTCAGAAATTGGTATATTTTCATTGGCTTCATATCCTTATTCATTAAAATTGCTTTGGTCTCCTATAGTAGATTCTATTTTTTGGCCTAAAATTGGTCGTAGAAGGTCATGGATTATTCCAGTTCAAACCGTTTCTGGTCTCACCTTAATATTTCTAGGATCTGTTATTGATAAACTTATGGAGGTTGATCAATTGACTTCTAATCTATATAAAATCACTTATATATTTATGATATTGGTTTTATTATGTGCAACTCAAGATATTGCAGTTGATGGCTGGGCTTTGACTATTATATCTAAGGAAGCTTTGAGTTATGCTTCCACTGCTCAAACTGTGGGCTTGAATACGGGGTACTTTTTAAGTTTTACTGTTTTTTTGGCATTTAATTCCCCAGATTTTGCTAATTCATACTTAAGGAAAGTTCCTTCGGAGGAGGCAGTTATTTCCTTAGGCCAATACATGACTCTAGCTGGTTATTTGTATTTATTTGTGACCGTCCTTGTTGGGATATTTGTTCCTGAAGACCCCCCATTCATGAAGAGACATAGAGGACACGGAGACGAGGAAGAAGAAATTGAATTGATAGAATATGAGCGTGATCTTGAATCTGTTGGTCATCCAGCTCATTCTCATACTGGTTATTCCACATTAAATGAAAGTGATATTAGCATTGGTCTTGGTAATAGTAAAACTAGCGCCTTATTGAATGTTTATAAAAAAATGTGGTGTGTGGTTAACTTGAAAAATGTTAGATTATTTATTTTAATTCATTTGGTTTCTAAAATTGCTTTTCAAGCTAACGAAGCTGCAACTAGCCTAAAGTTATTAGACAAGGGATTTACAAGAGAAGATTTAGCTATTTCTGTCTTGATAGATTTTCCTTTTGAAATAATTTTTGGTTATTACGCTGGTAGATGGTCTAGTGGTGACGAACCATTGAAACCTTGGATGTATGGTTATTTGGGTAGAATTTGTGCGGCAATGTTGGGTCAAATTTTAGTATTGTGTTTCCCTAAAAGTGGCAAAGTTAATTATGTCTATTTCTTCTTTGTTATTCTTCAAAACTTGTTTGGCTCCTTTATGTCCACTATTCAGTTTGTTTCAATTTGTGCTTTCCATAACAAGATTGCTGATCCTGCAATTGGAGGAACTTATATGACCACTTTAAATACATTATCCAATTTGGGTGGCCAATGGCCAAAAATTATTGTGTTGTTCTTGATTGATAGATTAACTACAGCAAGATGTGTACCAACTGAAGACCAATCCCCTTTACTAAATAATAATCCATTTGAAGATAAAACGTACTATGATTGCTATGCTGCTGAAAGTAAGAAATTATGTTTAAGTAACGGTGGTCGTTGCGAAATTTTCCAAGATGGTTATTATTACGCCAATGTGATTTGTATCTCTGTTGGTTTGGCTCTTTATTTTGGTTGGATTAGAAAAACTGCTAAATATTTACAGAGTTTGCCCCTTGGTGCTTGGAGGGTCAAGAGGTAAGTCTGGTTTACCTCAGTGATTACATAACAAACTTGAGAAGGGGAAGATATTCTGTTTTTTGATGTTCTTGTTTTTGGACTTGCAAATAACAGAATTTATGATTTGTAATCACAGCCTAATTTAGCTTTAAATATCTTTATAATAAAATTTTGTTTATAGAATTTGGTATTCTCTGCTCTATTTGTAGCTTTATTTTTGCCCCAAACAGAAACAAATAAATAAAACCACTTTCCGGCATTGATTAAGGGTGTCATTACAAGAGTTTTCAATGATTTTGCCAGTGCTATAGGCATTAGAATTTGATGACTAGCTAGAGGGTAATACTAGGATTTACATATGAAGGAATTTGAACAAGATTCGTTTACACTTATGACACACAGTCAGCTTAGAATTAGATTCATATAACATCAAATATTTCCTTAAAAATAGAAATTAAATTAGGGAGGTATATGGAGTATAAATGATAAAAAGTCAGTGAAATTTATTACTAGGAGCTGATTACTGAGTTTTTGGCTTGAATGTAATAATCCCACATTCCACAGAACAACCTAACACTATCCCAAATAACTACAAGAGATCAACGATCATGAAACTAAAAAGTTATTTAATCGAATATTATCCCAATTTTCATTTTTAAATTCAATACTCTTTCTATTTATTAAACGTGATCATATAAAAAGATAGTTACTCACAGAATTAAAAAAAATATAAATTCATTCCACAGTGTTTCTCATTATCTCATAACTTTTGATCAAAAAAAAACATTCGTAAATAAAGATAGTAATCAAACTATTTACCAACTGGGTAAACTTGCTGAACACAAAATCTATGAAAAGTTTCCCAATAACCTGGCTTGATAATAGTATCGTTATGATGAGCACCTTCGAATTCCATCCATTGTTTAGCAGAAGATTTACTCAACTCAAATAACTTCTTCATATGAGAAGGAGGAACGATCTCATCGCTCAATCCGGAGAGGAACAAGACAGGAATACTAGAAGGAATCATAGTAATATCTCTTTCAGAGTTCCAAATTTGATGACATAATCCTTTAAAAGGTGCTAAAAATGGAAAAATATGAGGAATAACATTAGGAATGTTTAAAAACGTATTTTCTAAGATTAAACCATTTACTAGGTTTGGATAGTTGGAGGCAATATAAATTGCATTGGCTCCTCCTAATGATCTGCCATAACATATCATACTTGAGGCTGAGAGTTGTTTATTTTTACTAATATAATCCATAACGGTATCGGCATCCAACTTAAGTCCTTTTTCACTTGGTATCCCTGATGAATTTCCATATCCTCTATATGAATAAATAAACACATTATAGTTTAAAGATCGATAAATAAATTGAACAATAGGTAAAAAATGCCCCATGTTACCAGCATTTGGACATAAAATCAGGACAGTTTTGTTTGCATAATCAGATAACGTTTGATCATGTAAAATTGAATATGCCTTTATAATTTCACCATCTGGCGTCTTTAGATCCAATGGTTCATATTCCATTCCATATTCATTTGGTGTATCAACTTTCCCATGACCATCATTTAAACTAGCTGGGTATATAATCTTAGATTGGAATCTATAGACTCCTAATAGTGCTAAAATTGCACATGCAGAAGCAACAAATACACTCGTCTTTAGAATTTTGAACGTGGCTTTTGGCAATGTGAAACTTAACAAATTCGTTAAATATGAAAGGCTTGTCGTTGTTGTTGTAGTTGTTCCTGAATCAGGTATATTCTTTATTAGTTTTTCCACTATTGTTTCTGATAAGGTGCCTGAATCCAATGAATTTGGCATGTTCCACTTAATTCTATGGTTTAGCTATTGGTGATATTAAGTTAGTACTTGTAATTATATATCTTCATACAATTCAAGAAGGTGTTTTAGCCTCTTCATTATCTTTTCAGAAACTTGTCTTGTTTGCTTTAAGAGGAGGCGCAGACTCTGCCACATTTAAGGCGCAATTAATCAATGTACGAAGAGCTAGTAACTCTAAAAAAACATTAAACGAGAATAAATTAACAATTATAAATGAAACATTAAAATAGATAATAAAATATAAGTTTTAAATAGGAAGTGAAAGAAACCTGAAAAATAAAGAGGCTATGAAGTAATAAAAATGAAACGCAAGAAAAATGCATACGCAAAATAAACCAAATCGCACTACCAAAACATAAGAAATAAAAATTATAAAAAAAATCAAATAGTTAACTTAACCATTAAGTAAATCTATAATCCAACATAGCCACCCACCTTTTGTAATTAATTCTAAAGTAGATTTCAATAAACCGGGTTTAACCTTATTATAAAATCCACCACACCCATTATTGCCTTCTTTATCAAAAACTCCATTTCCATACTTAATGTATTGTCTAATATTACAACCAGTCCAGAAATTCCACCACTTAGCTCTTTGGCAAGGGGATATTCTTAATAAATTCTTAGCCATTGGGCCAGAGGGGCCATCAATGTACTTCCATTCCCACGGTGACCAATGTTGCCTTGGATCATCAGGTGACATTGTTTTATCACCCCATTTACCCAAAAAGTTTAGCCAATCTCCATATTTGGATTCTCTAAAAGGATGGGAGCCATTTGCATAATGAATCTTATCACCGTCAAAAGTATAAGCTAGATAATTTAAAGTTGGATTCCATAATGGACCTCTATCAGTAAAATCAGAAAGAATAGCATAAGGAATATCATGAGAATATTGGCCAACACTAACATAATTTGCATGAGTTCCTCTTGCAGCAAAAATGATTGGATGTAGACCATTTTCATCATCTGACTTTTCTAAATTGTTATAGAAGTATGCACCTCCACCACCATGTGCACTCATCCAAACTATAACTGGTTCACCTTGATAAAATCTAACTAAAGAATGTTCCCAATCACCAACATGATCACCATAGGGACCAAAACCCATAACGAAAGGACCTAAATTAAAAGAATAAAAGTAAAACCAATAAGCATCAATCCAACCATTACCTTTGTCGACAACAATTAGAGTTGCTGGAGCATTTTTGATCTCACCATTGTAAAAATTTGGGTGATTAGCTGAACCAGTTAACCATTCTGGATCTTTATCGAAGTCTTCGTTTGAAGTCATAAAAACTCTATTATCTGGATCTGTATCATATTTAGCCAATTTATCTAAATCTGTAATTTTTAGGGAACCATGTTTACCGGATCCAACATGTATTTTAGTTCCATTATGCCATTCGGCATGGAAATGGGTGACAAACTCGGCTATATCATAAGGTAAATATCTTTCCTCAGAGTATAAGTGAACTAAAGGAGCATAATCGATAACAAATTTTGGAATCTCACCTTGTTTCAGAGTCCTTTCAATTGAGGAAGGATTTGATTTTAATGGAGGCAAATTTTTAAATTTTGTTGAAGAATCAAGTATATTTTTAAATTGCAGTTTTTGTTTGCTGTCGGAATATGGGGTTTGATCGGATAGTAATGGGATTGCAATTGCAGTTGCATTTGTAATTACAAGTAGTAGGTAAAACAAAATTCTTCGTGTATCTACCATGACCTGTATCTTATTATGTTATCATCAAAATTACGACAGTTGATTATGAAAGAAAAAAGAAGCAAAGGAGTAAGGGAAGTTCAGTTTTTGTAAATGAGCTTAACGAAATAGAGTGTTTCACAGAACATTAGAAATGGGCTCGGCTACGCAGATTTCATTTCTGGAACTTGTTTGGTGACTCGGGTGGCGTATAACAATCTATATGCCACTTTTTACATCTCTACACCAAGACAAAGTTATAATATTCAAATTGCTCACTGGTCTTTATTTATGTCAATCAAATGGGTTGATAAAAAGGATACATATTGGAATGATTTATTCAATTTTAATATCTTTATTGATGCTCTCGAGAGTGTAGAAAATTAGTGCCGAAACTTCCATTTGCATGTAATTTCCTTAAATTATCGTGGAAATTTTACCAAAACAAATTCCTAGTTTGAAGATAATGATAAATTAGAATGGTCAGATCAAGAGGGAATGAAGAGTGTTCAATGGGGATGAGACTAGAGACTAAGTAGGGTTTAAGACCCTCCCCTCTCCCCTTCTAAGCATTAAAATGTAGTTTCGGTGTCGAATTGAGTAACAATCACAATTCATCATCCATGGAGATTGTTCCATTTTTGAGAAAATTTCCAGTAGATATAACCGTTTTATATCACGTGACTGATAACATTATTTCAATTATATCAAAACTGCACTTTACTTCCAAATTAGGAAGTTCCATAATAAGCTTCAACATCAGGGACTTAATTTCTCCAATCTTATGCAATACTTGAAACTAAAATTAAAAATATCAACAATGAACAATTCATGACAGCATATAACCAATGATACCGATTTCAAAATTGTCAATAATAATAGTTGGAGCAGGGATAGCTGGCCCTTGTACTGTCAATGAATCATTTCAAAATTGAATGTGATCTTCTTAAATAATAATTTATCACTGGGACCAAATGTAAATAATTAATGTCCCAACTGGTTCTAAAGATAATATCTGTACAGCTATCTCCAGATGAAACCAAAACTATTTACTTTTAACTAGCAGTGCTCCAAACTCAAATCATCAACAAATGTTTTTTTATATGAAAAGAGGGGAATATCTTAGGAAAATGTCGTTATCCAATTTATTCATTATGTCCTCCTTTGAATCATTCAATTAGTGCCAACAATATTGATACCATTGGGAGGTATTAAAACCACAACTTCTATGGAGATTGAAGGATTAGACAATTATATTTCGGCAGTTCAATTGGTTGGTAATTTGTTGCTTTCCTGAATTGTTACTGTCCAACTTTCAAATTCCACGACGAGAACCACAGCGAAACATAGACCCATTTAATTGAATAATCATTTGAAACTATTACCTTATCACTGGACTAAAAATCCAGATATTGAATTCAGTATAGATGAAGAATCAAAACAAGAAGATAAAAATAATTGTTGACTAGTTATTAAAAATGCTGTTTTGAATCTTTCTAAGTTTATAATGGATTATCCTGGTGGAATTAATTAAATGTTGATTAATGGTGTGTGTAACATTTATGATAATTATGAAATGCCGCACGATGATTCGATGTGTTTCAATTATGCCAAAGATCATGTTAATGGTAGGCAGAGTTAGAGATTGAGTTTTTCATCTTGTATTTATGAAGATAATTATAAAGAAAAAGTAACAGAAGCTCGGAACATCAATATGGCGGCGGTGTCAATCAGATCAAAAAAAAAGAATTACAGTACGATAAACTAAGAGATGGAGAGACAAAACAAGATTATATAATATTAAATAACAGAAAAAATTAATGAAAATAATTCGGGTTGAGAAACAAGGAGCATGATGTTGCAAAATAATATTTGTGAATAAAGGCGGAATGGCAGATTAGTAACAAGAGATATTAATTAAAGTGATCGCAAACAAAAAATAAAAACTAAAGTCAAAAATATGGTGTTATCAGTGACATCCCTAAATCACAATAGAATAAAAGAAAAAAAAGATGAAACGTAACTAAAACAAAATTCTTAAAGAAAGAGATGAGTAATTGAATAAGCAGAAAAACGTTAAGAAAGGTCAAGATCGAGAAAAAATATTAAAGTGCTCAAAAAAAAGAAAATAAACATATTAAAAGACTCTAGGAATTAAAGTCAATAATCAAAAAACTAGAAATTAAAAAATATAGGGATATAAATGTAAAAAAAGGTTAATAATTTCATAAACATTAAATGTAACAGCAAAGATTATAAAAACCTAGGATAAAAGAAGCCAAAACAACAACAAAAAAATTATATAATAGTAATGACAACATTATATATTAGCAAGAGAGGGGAAAGGGTTGCAGAACAAAAATATCAGAACTGAACAAGAAGTGAAAAAAGTATAATGATAAAAGCAACATAAAAATATAATAAAATAAAATTAAAGGTAACTATAGTATAACTGTGTATAACAGGTTTAAAAATTGTTTTGAAAAAAATTTGCTTTTATATTTTGATATATTGAAATGCTATAATATATATAAAGTAGGATTTTTCTATTTCTTTTCACTTGTAGAATCATTTCCCTTAAGCTCTTCAATTTTATTTGAAGCAGTTATTGAGTCAGAATCAGAAGTATCTTTTTGTTCTTCCAATTTACCATCTTCCTCTTCTTCTTCTTCTTCTTCTTCGATTTGAACATCTTCTTCGGTGACACCTAATGACTGTAAGATTGATGAAGCTGAAGAATCTAAATAAATTATGTTATTAGAAGTTGAAATATTTGTTGCATTTAATAATTGCTGTAAAATAGCTGGAGGAGTATAACCTTTATCTTCTTCTTCTTCGTCGAATCTGGAGGTATTATTTGACAATGTCGATCTACCTATTGTTTCATCTTCTCTTGAATGACTTTGTAATTTGGTTTCTAGATCAACTTTATATAAGTCTAAAGATAAGTCATCTGGAGTTGGTAACTTTTTGAAATCTTGCTCAGTAATTTTATTAGCAATTCTTTCATACCAAGAATCTAAAGATTCTGAATTTTGTAACAAAGCAACTATACAAACGGACATATTATCACAGCCTATACCAGATCCACCAGAAGTTGGGGCTAAACAAGTATCCATCATCTTTTCACAAATTTCAGTAAAAGATAACTTTTCTTTGACCCCTCTTCTGACAAAATCAACAACTTGTTGCGAAGTTAAACAATCCCAAATACCATCACAAGCCAACACGATAAATTCATCATTAGAAGTGATTTCGTGTTCAATGACATCTGGTAAAGCAGTAACTTGCTGTTCTTCAGGAGGCAGCTCATTTGAAGATTTAAATTCAAAATCACCAATACCTCTACTTAAGGCTAAATTACCGTTTACTCTGCCTAGATCAACGTAACCACCAGCGGCAACAATTCTTGCCTTTTCACCTGCATTAGTTGGTTTGTGATCGAAAGATAAAGGTTTAACAACACCATTGATTGACATAATTGTTCTTGAATCACCAGCATTACCACAAATGATTTTATCTTTGGTAACAATCACAGAAGTAGCAGCACAACCTGATGGATCTTTTGATAACTCATCATCTTTTAAAATTGCAACATCAGTCGCTAAGAAAGCATCTTTTAAAGATTGTTGATAATCTTTTGATTGAAAGGAGTCAATGTTGTAAAGAATCTTTGGTAATCTTTCACCCGTGAAAAGGGCAACTTTTTCACCTCCATGACCATCATAGACACCAAAGAAAGCAACCTGTGGATCATCTGTTGTTGAATCTTCTAATTTGTTAATGTTCAGAATAGTTGAATGGGAATCTTCCATTGAAATTCTCCAACCTTGCATGCAAGATAACCCGTAGGCAACAAAGCTATCACCTCCTTCTTCACTAGATTTTTCGGTTACTGGTTGAGAAAGTATTTGACCCATTGTGAATAAATGGTATTTTTTTAAAAGTCAGTGGAATTAAAAGCTAACTGTGCTGATATGAAGTTTTCTCTTAATTGTTGTAGATAAGTAAAAATTAAGGGGGCAATTGTGAAATTTATTTAATAGATTGCGCCTAACTAATGGTAGCTATTGATTGTTGGGTTTCTAAAGCTAGGCACGTGTATTTTTCTAATACAAAGAGCAAGCTAGCTGTGAGTGATGTAGAAAAGACGGGTGTTCTTGTTGTTCAAGTGGTGTTTCTGTTCATGAATGGCCATCAAATGATGCTCTCAATTTTTAATTTGACACCAAGTCGACGTCGCTTCAAATTCATATTTGTTGTTTTGGCCCTCTGTGGCACACAATCTATTGTTTGTGGCTGTACACCTGTACACCACAAGTTCTCCGACCTTGATTCAAATGATGTTATTATTGATGAAACACAAAACGATAAAAACTAGCAGAACAATCAAGACAAACTTGGTGGTAATGGAGCAATGTTGGTCAAAAATGGGTGCCATATGACAACAACCATCAGGCCAGGTCTACGATATTTGATCTTCAATTTTACACAGCTCAGACTCGTTCATGGAAATGTTCCTGTCCAGTCTCTAAATTATTACAGAAACTATCAACAACCAATTGATTACAACTTGAACGAACAAAAAAACAGTATTATTCACCAGATAACTCACTATGCAAAATTAGATCCAAGACAGGCTCCGAAAGCAGGCTCCTTAATTGAATTTGTCTCCAGAAATAAAGAATCTTCAGATTTCCCAGACTCACTCGATGTGGGGTTAGGATTAGTGATAGAAAATCAGGAATATTATTTGACCAACAAAAGCAAATTGAACGTTTTACATTTGGATGGAAGGATACTAAAAGTTAATCCTGATGATATTACATTTACCCATTTGAATTTTATAAATCCAGAGACTTTCGAATCTGAAGCTGGTGTCAATAGTATTGGTCTTTGCGCAGTTATGAAAAATCATATTAGTGGAACAATGAGGGTTCTTAAATATTTAGTTGAAAAGGATTTCATAGTAGAGGCGTATTATAACTTTGCCCAAAAGTATAAAGAAAGTTCAATAGCATTTCCCGATATCATTAATCATTTCTTATCGACTGATGCTGATTTATTCGATTACCTTCGAAAAAGTGATCTTTTAGAATGTTTACATCTAGCTGTTCATATAATTATTATGAATGATCCGATTCATTTTAGATTCTATAAAGTTGAAAATAACCCCATGACTGTAATGAATCCTCTAGAACAAATAACATCTAATTATTACATTAACCCATTGGCAACAACATTTTGTCTTGAGTCATTACATTCTGTTCCAAACTTAACCCTTCTAACTAAATATCAAAGATATTTCATTGATAATACAGTAACTAGATTTGAGATAGATAAATTGTCGAGGGAAGATGATGGTTTCAGAAACTTGATAAAGTATATAAGATACACGATCAATTATCCACATCCAATTCTCACAACAAAATTACAATCTTTACTAAATTTTAAAATAACGTCCAATTCTTTGTTTGATCTATTAGTCAAATTGGGAATATACACTAATCACACTAATCACATCCTTTCAACTGAATTATACGGTTTATCTGCAAAAGATGAACTATCAATTACTGATAAACGTGCAATTGCTTTTCCAGCTACAAAACAACAACCTGAAGAAAATGTAGAATTGAAATTACAAATTGATGAAAATACAACTCTGCCAAGAACAACAAAACAGTTTTCAGATTATTCATTACCATTTCAAATATCTGAGAGGTTAGCCTTTTCTTATACTCAAAATGGTATTGGAAGTTATATATTCAATTTTTTCCTACCTATTCCAAATGATAAAGTTTTCAAATTAAATTTAACTAATCCGATATCAGAAATGTTAAACGATAATTGGCCCTTAATATCAAAATTTAAGAGGCATAAATATGATGGTCAACGTTGTTTAAAAGCATCATTTAATTTGCAGTATTTCAATCCCGATTCCTTAATAAATCCAACAGTTGAGATTGCATTGGATAAAGTAAATAACTTTGTAAAGGTTGATGATAAATTCTTTGCTCCTCCAAGCTTAAGTACTGCTTGGGGAAAAGATGAGTTTGAAATGAAAGTTCTAAATAGTTTTGGTAGATTGTATAATTTATTAAAGCTTAAAGAACATGCAAGATTAAGCCATGGTTATCTTAAATTAAATCCAGATGAACCTGAAGACTGTGATTGGTTCCAACGAAACTCAAAAATGTTAGTTAATGAATTATTAGCCTCCTATGGGCATCAAAACAAATTGGAATTAATCTATAAATATAGAAAATTTAATCCAGTTGAATCAAAAGATTATAGGGAGTTTTCAACTTTTAAATTTTTGAAGTGGAAAGTGAATTCATATCTTACATTCAGAGATTCCACTAAATCTTCTAGCCCTGAGGATTATTTCACTGCTTATTTTTCTTGTTCAAGGTACCTAGAAAATCCCAAAATAACAACAAGATATAAGAAGGATTATGGTCCATTAGGTTTAAGAGCATTTGCGAATTTCACGGACTATAGTTATTTAGATAGCCATATAAACACTTTACAATTAGTTGAATACATCATCAAAAAAAAGTCACACTGGTATATGAAGAAAATTTTGCCTATTTTGGAAAGTAATACAAATTCATATTTACTACTACAACAAAGGTTAAGAAGAAATGAAACATTGAAAATGTTAAAGACAAGACAGGACGAATTTCATTGGTTTAATTGCATCATTTCATCGCCGCCAGATGTTAGTTCCCAGAGTTCATACAAACCTACGGTTTGGGAATCGGTTGCTAGGTGTTATTGCTTCCAACTAGATATGAATTTAGATGTTATAGTGGATAAGCGAATAGTCAATGTTGATGAGTTGTTGGTGGGTGATAAGTTGATTGTTAATCATATTGTTCGCTGTGATCCATTGAACGAGGTCTTAGTTATGAAATGATAAGGCTCTTATTTATTTTATTTTTGCATTGCATTGCTAACTAACTTCATGTACATATATTATATATAGACACTTTTCTAGATTTACTAACATTTATTTATATACAATATAGATTTCTAAATGTTTTCTTAGATCGTTTTAAAAAAGTATACAGATTAGAACTAAATATAGTAGATTCAAAATTGGAAAAGAACCAACTCTAGAAAAATTAATAAGCAAACATTAAAAATCAAATATGATCAGCTAAACAATTTTTTCTGCAAAGAATAATTTGTGCAACACAACCGAGAATGAACATAAGCTGAGCATTCTTAGAAAACAATTCTTCTAAGCAACTATACAGAGTCAAGTCAGTAAGGAATCGCTTTTTAGTTTAGTGATAATTAAACATGTAAATGCATTTTGTGTTTTACGTCTAATGTATATAGAAGCTATGATATAGTAGCTGAGCTGAACATTAAAAAATTTGAATATTAAAATTCACTGAATACTTTGTTAATATAAAACCACTTTGCAATAGATTAGATTAAACCGATTAAATTAAAACAGAGAGGTAATAATAGAGAGGAGGAAGAGGAGGGAGTTAACATTAAATTTTAGTTAAACTAATTGAACAGTAATTGAAAATAAAAAACCAAAAAGCGACGAATATAAAATAAAGAAAAGTGCTAAAGTAATATATAAATGATGGATGAACAGATATAACAAAAATTATAAACTCATGATATAAACTTCAATAAAGAAGGTACATAATTAGCCGACTCATTTAAAAAAGCTCAAACGCTACGTAACAAATAACAAAGTAAGGTAAACCTAAACCTTTTGTATCATTTCTTCGTCAGAAGAAGCAGCTTGAGTTGAAATGTGTTGTTTAGAAACATCAACTTCACCATGTAATTCTTCGGACAATTCTTCCAATGTCTTACCCTTTGTTTCTGGAATACATAAAGTGGTAAAGATACCAATCAACATGAATAAGGCGAAAATTTCCATAACGTGGTTTAACCAACAACCAGGCTTCTTACCATCTCTGGCACAGTTGTGATCTTGTAGAGTACCGATACATGTTTGGGCGATAATAGCACCAACTTTACCAGAAGCAGCGGAAATACCATGAGCAGTAGATCTGTATCTAGTTGGGAAACATTCACCAGGAACAATAAAAGTAGTGGTATTTGGACCGAAATTCTGGAAAAATTGGGCTAAAATGTATAAAGCTAGCAAACCATGTTCACCAATCTTGTGGTAAGCAAAACCAATGACACAGAAAAGAATAGTCAAGATAACAAAACCCATTAGTTGAACTGGCTTTCTACCGACAATATCCATAGTGGCAACAGAGAACCAATAACCTGGAATGGAACCAGCACAAATCAAAATTAAGTTACCAGCAGCTTGATTGTATAATTTGGTGTAAGTATTTTTGGAAGAAGCGTAACCAATAGTGGTTAAAATATTAGCGGTATTCAAACCTAAACCATAGTAAGCAATATCCAACATGAACCAAGAACCAGCAGTACCAATTAAGATTCTCATGTGTCTCCATTTGGAAAAATGAGTACAGAAATCCTTGAAAGAAGCCTTTGGTGGGCCTTGTTCTTCTTGTAATATCTCAGTTTCCTTTTCTTGTAAGTATTCAATATCACCAGCTTGAGCATTACCGTGTTCACCAGAAACGAATTTAGCAGCGTCAGCAGTGGCCTTTTCTAATTCTCTGGAGACATCAAAAGTATATCTTGGGGATTCTGGAATAGTCAATCTGAAGTATAAAGCAACCATACCTGGAACACAACCGAAACCAACTAAAATTCTCCACATTCTATCACAGGCAGTAATACAGCTATGTTCAGCTAGACAAGTTTTAGTATGTAAATCATCCTTGTAACCAGCAACGGCAATAAGAGCAACAAGACCAGCTAAAAGTTGACCCCAACCTTGATTGGCAAAGACGGCACCCATAATAGCACCTCTCCATTTAGTAGTAGCAAATTCAGAAGTAATAATAGAAGATAATGGATAATCACCACCAATACCAATACCCATGACAATTCTGTAGAATGTTAAAATAGCTGGGAAAGAGAT